>CM022299.1:412411581-412686800 GCA_011799875.1 Thinopyrum elongatum
GGGGTTGGCTTGGGGCAGGGGGCGACGGGGCGGAGGCGTGTCCGCCTCGGACACGGCCGGCGACGGCGGGCGGCGGACTCCTGCGCGGGGGAAGGCGGCGGCGGCCTGCTGGGCCGGCTGGGCTTCGGCCCAGTTGGTCCGGCGGAGTTTTTTTTTTTTTAAATAATTCCGCGCCGAAAAACAAACAAAAGAAATACTAAACGGACTCCAAAATTCCCGAAATAAATTTTCCCCGTCCTCTAAAAATCTCCCGGACAAGGTAAACATTTATTTGGGACTCTAATGCAATTTTGAAAAATGCATATTTTTCTAAATTCAAATAAAATGGCAATAAAAATCCAAATAAAATATTTATTTGATTTTAATATTTTTCCTCCAATATTCCATTTATTTTGGAGAAGTCATATTATCTCCTCTCATATATTTTTAATATGAAATATTTTCGGAGAGAAAAATGGTTAAACCAAATTGATCCCTGTTTCAATATTTGAGAAAATTCAAATATGAAAACGGTGAAATCCCCAACTCTCTCCGTGGGTCCTTGAGTTGCTTAGAATTTTCGAGGATCGCAAAACGAAATGCAATAAAATATGATATGCAGTGAATGATCTATGTATAACATTCCAAATTAAAAATTTGGGATGTTACATACCCTTGAAGATCGCTAAGCGGAAGCGTTACAAGAAACGCGGATGATGGAGTCGTACTCGCGGCGATTCAAATCGTAGAAGATCCGATCTAGCGCCGAACGGACGGCGCCTCCGTGTTCAACACACGTACAGCCCGGGGACGTCTCCTCCTTCTTGATCCAGCAAGGGAAGAGGAGAAGTTGAGGGAGGGCTCCGGTAGCACGACGGCGTGGTGGTGGAGCTTGTGGTTCTCCGACAGTGCTTCGCCAAGCACTACGGAGGAGGAGGAGGTGTTGGAGAGGGGGAGGGCTGCGCCAGGGAAGAGGTGCTGCTGCCCTCCCACCCCCCTCAATTTATAGGGTGATGGGGAGAGGGGGCCGGCCCCGTTAGATCCCATCTAAGGGGGGGGGCGGCCAAGGGGGGGACTTGCCCCCCAAGTTTGGTGGGAGGCGCCCCCACCCCCTAGGGTTTTCAACCCTAGGCGCCTTGGGCCCCTTGGGGGGGGGGCGCACCAGCCCACCAGGGGCTGGTTCCCTCCCTTGCTCAGCCCACTTGGCCCACCGGGGCAGGTGGCCCCACCCGGTGGACCCCCGGACACCTTCCGGTGGTCCTGGTACAATACCGATAACCCCCGAAACCATTCCGGTGACTGAAACTGGACTTCCCATATATAATTCTTCACCTCCGGACCATTCCGGAACTCCTCGTGACGTCCGGGATCTCATCCGGGACTCCGAACAACCTTCGGTAACCACATACAATTTCCCATAACAACTCTAGTGTCACCGAACCTTAAGTGTGTAGACCCTACGGGTTCGGGAACCATGCAGACATGACCGAGACATCTCTCCAGCCAATAACCAACAGCGGGATCTGGATACCCATGTTGGCTCCCACATGTTCCACGATGATCTCATCGGATGAACCACGATGTCGAGGATTCAATCAATCCCGTACGCAATTCCCTTTGTCTATCGGTATGTTACTTGCCCGAGATTCGATCGTCGGTATCCCCGTACCTCATTCAATCTCGTTACCGGCAAGTCTCTTTACTCGTTCCATAACGCATGATCCCGTGGCTAACTCTTTAGTCACATTGAGCTCATTATGATGATGCATTACCGAGTGGGCCCAGAGATACCTCTCCGTTATACGGAGTGACAAATCCCAGTCTCGATTCGTGCCAACCCAACAGACACTTTCGGAGATACCTGTAGTGCACCTTTATAGTCACCCAGTTACGTTGTGACGTTTGATACACCCAAAGCATTCCTATGGTATCCGGGAGTTGCACAATCTCATGGTCCAAGGAAATGATACTTGACATTAGAAAAGCTCTAGCAAACGAACTACACGATCTTGTGCTATGCTTAGGATTGGGTCTTGTCCATCACATCATTCTCCTAATGATGTGATCCCATCATCAATGACATCCAATGTCCATGGTCAGGAAACCACAACCATCTATTGATCAACGAGCTAGTCAACTAGAGGCTCACTAGGGACATGCTGTGGTCTATGTATTCACACATGTATTACGGTTTCCGGTTAATACAATTATAGCATGAACAATAGACAATTATCATGAACAAGGAAATATAATAATAACCATTTTATTATTGCCTCTAAGGCATATTTCCAACAAGGGGGTGGCCAATATTTTCCATGCTAGGTATGTTATTCCCAAGATGAGTGTTTATTCACTTGTCATTGCACGAGAGTGTGGCAGGTAATAGGGATGCCCAGTCCCGAAATGAAAAAAAATATATGTTGTTAATAATAAATTCCTTGGAAAGTGTTGGTATGGAAGGCACCCATGGATACGGCTAGGCATGGATTGTGTGAGAATGGTGGAAAGGAAATAAACTTTACTTTCTGTTTGGGAACCGCCTATGATTTATCTAGCATGGAAGATATTGGGAATTCTCGGTCGTTTTCGTTGACAGGAAATGCATGCCTCTCAATACAATTTTATCTCTCAATTTAAGCTTTGAGCTCTGGCACCTCTACAAATCTCTGCTTCCCTCTGCGAAGGGCCTATCTATTTACTTTTATGCAAATTTTATTTTAAATTTGAGTCTCCATCTTCTCTTATAAAGCACCAACTAGGGAACACTATTGTCATACTTGTGTATTGGATGTAGTTAATATTTGAGTGTGTTTCATGAATGGATCAATGATTGAGCATAATGGGCTAGGGATAACTTTCTTTAGTGTTGATATTTTGAAAGACATAGTTGCTTGTTGATATGCTTGAGTATTGATGTTTCCATGTCAAATTATAGACTATTGCCTTGAATCATTCAAAGTCCAAATGTCCATGCTACAAAGAAAAGAATATATGATGAATATGTTAGGTAGCATTCCACATCAAAAATTATGTTTTTATCATTTACCTACTCGAGGACGAGCAGGAATTAAGCTTGTGGATGCTTGATACGTCTCGAACGTATCTATAATTTTTGTTTGTTCCATGCTATTATATTATCATTCTTGGATGTTTTATATACATTTACTAGCAACTTTATATCATTTTTGGGACTAACCTATTAACTTAGTGCCCAGTGCCAGTTGCTGTTTTTTGCTTGTTTTTTACTTTGCAGAATATCAGTACAAAACGAAGTCCAAATGCCACGAAACTTTTTGAATTTTTTTTGGTGATAAGAGACCCTGGAAGCTTCGGGAGGCCGCGAGAAGATGGAGCAGTGGCCCACTAGGCACCAGGGCGTGCCAGGGGCCTCTGGCGCGCCCTGGTGGGTAGTGGGGCCCATGTGCCTTCGTTTGACCTACCTTCGCCTCTATAAATACTCTAAAATCCCAAAACCCTCAGGGATTCCACGAAATACTTTTTCCGTCGCCGCAAGTTCCAGAACCACGAGATCCCATCTAGAGGCCTTTTCTAGCACTCCGCCGGAGGGGGAAACAATCACGGAGGGGTTCTTCATCATCCTTGTTGCACCTCCGATGATGCGTGAGTAGTTTACCTCAGGCCTACGGGTCCATAGTTAGTAGCTAGATGGCTTCTTCTCTCTTTTTAATCTTCAATACAATGTTCTCCTCGGTGTTCTTGGAGATCTATTTCATGTAATTCTTTTTGCGGTGTGTTTGTTGGGATCCGATGAATTCTGAGTTTATGATCAGATCTATCCATGAATATTATTTGAGTTTTCTTTGAACTCTTTTATGCATGATTGTTATAGCCTCGTATTTCTTCTCCGATTTATTGGTTTGGTTTGGCCAACTAGATTGATTATTTTGCCATGGGAAGAGGTGCTCTGTGATGGGTTCGATCTTGCAGTGCTCAATCTCAATGACGGAAAGAGACATGACACGCATGTATCGTTGCTATTAAGGGTAACAAGATGGGATTTATTTCATACATGAGTTTATCTTGTCTACATCATGTCATCATGCTTAAAGCATTACTCCGTTCTTTCATGAACTTAATACACTAGATGCATGCCGGATAGTGGTCGATGTGTGGAGTAATAGTAGTAAATGCAGGCAGGAGTCGGTCTACTAATCTTGGACGTGATGCCTATATACATGATCATTGCTATGGATATCGTCATAATTATTTGCTTTTCTATCAATTGCCCAACAGTAATTTGTTTACCCACCGTATGCTATTTTCTCGAGAGAAGCCTCTAGTGAAAACTATGGCCCCTAGGTCTATATTCTATCATATATTGAAACCGAAAATGCCTTTCTGCAGTTTTCTTTTATTTATTTTATTTTATTTTGTATTTTTGTTAGATCTATTTATCAAAACCTATACAATTTAATCTTTCTCTTAACCGTTGAGGGATTGACAACCCCTCTATGCGTTGGGTTGCAAGTATTTGTTATTTGTGTGCAGGTGTTGTTTACATAGTGTTGCTTGTTTCTCCTACTGGTTTGATAACCTTGGTTTCATAACTAAGGGAAATACTTATCTCTTATGTACTGCATCATCCCCTCCTCTTTGGGGAAATCCCAACGCAGTTCACAAGTAGCATATATCTTAGAAAGTATACCTTTGGGCATGGGGCTTGACCATCGAAGTCCTCCAAGGAACCTCTTCGGAGTCCTCGGCGGAAGCCGAGCTGTTGCCGGATAGGGCCACCTTGGCCCTGCATTGTCTTTTCAAGGAGGGAGGAGGCTGATCTTCTTTTGTGTCTTCGAACGCCGCCCTCTTACTTGTTCGGGAGGAGTCGCTTTCCTCCCCGTGCTCTCCCTACTCCTGCTCCCCCTCAAGGGTAGAGGGACCATGGGTGTCCCTGGATCTAGTGTTCGGGGCTCCTCCGGGACGGAGGCCTTCTCTGGACTCCTTCTTCTCCTCTTTCTTCTTCTCCTTCTCCGGAGCCTTGTATGGCTCCACGGCCAACATGACCATCAGTAAAGCCGTCCTGGGGACCTCGGGCAGTGGGGCGGGGCTGTCGATCCGCTCCGCCTTCTTCAGCCAGCTCTGTGGATGGGTGAAAAGGGTAGTTAAGTACTTTGTCAAAAGGGATATCCGAGCATAAGGGTAAAAGCTTATCATACCTCGCGAGGGGGGTTTGCGATGTCGAGGCTGGTGTCTTCCTCCTCGGCTGGCCACTCCTTCTACGGCTAGAAAAGCACCTTCCACAGCATGGCGTGGGACATGTGGTAGAAGCTAAGCATGATGACGGGGTCCTCTGGCTTGTAGGCCCACATGGGGGAGGCCCGGTCTTGAAAGGGCAGGAGGCGACGGCAGAGCATGATCTGAATCACGTTGGTCAGTTCGGCCCCTTGCTCTATAATCCGGGATATCCGGCTTTGCAGCGACGTCACCTCCTTGGCTGACCCCTAGTCGAGGCGCTTCTTGGTCCATGAGACAAACCTTGTAGGGGGCCCGGATCTAAAGGTAGGAATCGCCGTCCAATCTACGCCCTGTGGCTTAGTGATATATAACCACTCCTTCTGCCAGATCTTGACGGTTTCGATGAAGGTGCCCTCCGACTACTCAACCCGGGGGAGTTTGCTAATCATCCCCCCCCCCCCCGCAGTCAGCCTGCTGGCCGTCGATGATCTTCGGCTTGACATTGAACACTTTCAGCCATAGGCCAAAATGTGGCCAGACCCGAAGAAAGGTCTCGCAGATGATGATGAAGGCCGAGATATGCAGAAAAGAATTTGGGGCGAGATCATGGAAATCTAACTCGTAGAAAAACATCAAACCCCTGACGAAGGAGTGGAGAGGGAAACCTAGCCCCTGGATAAAGTGGGGTAGGAACACCACCCTCTCACCTGGCCTCGGCGTGGGGATGAACTGACCCTCCTCCGAGACGCGGTGAGCGATGTTGGATGGTAGGTAGCCCGCGCTCTTCAGCTCCAGATGGCGTCTTTGGTGACGTTGGAGGCCTCCCACTTGCCATTGGACCCAGAGCCGGCCATGGCCGATCGAGGAGATGGCCGGAGAAGTTCTTGGAAGGAAGAATGGATCTGAGCGCTGGAGCTCAGGAGATTGGGAAAGCAATGGCGATGGAAGAACTGAGAGCGTAAGGAGAAATTGGTGGTTGTTCCCCTTTTATGGGTTGCCATAATACCAAGGGTCCTTTTACAACTAGAACTAGATACTTGTGATGAGACTTGGATAGTAGGGCTCTGGGATTGCTATCTCGCAGGGAGTCGAGAAAGGATCTCTGGCCGAGGTTGATACTTATTGCTGCTACTACTTTATACTGTACTAATCTACACTCTTCTAAAAAATGCTTGGACAACTCCAGATGGCCCCAAACTTTTTGTGGCAGTGCAGAATAATGCAATGTATTTTGTGGACAAGTTTCACATTTTACAAAATGCATTTGGTAGCACATTTATTTGCAAAACTCTTCTGTAAAAAGAAAACAGAAAGAAAAGGAAAAAAGGGGCCATTGTGCACGGGCCTAAGTGCACAGTGCGGCCCAGCCCACTCCCATCGTCCCCCTCCTTTCTCTCTCTCCCCGTGTCGCCCGCGCCATGGCCGCCGCACGCTGATCCGGCCACTGGCCGACACGACGACAGCCACCGACGCAAGGAGGGGATAAGGACCCCCTCGGCCTCCCCTCCATCCTCATCCACTCCTTCTGCTCACCTCCTCCCCTCTCTCCCTCGCTCCTCCTCCCCCTCTGTCCGAGCCCATCTGAGCGGGCTCGTCACCGTTCGCCGCTTGCAGATGCGGCCACTGAGCCACTCCGACCTCACCTTCGTGTCCTCGCGCTCCGGGGCCCTCGTCTTCATCGAGCTGGAGCTCTGCATCGACTCGGGGAGCAGCACAGTGACCTCCTCGTCTCTGTCAACAACCGCGGCCACCGGAACCTCGCCGCCGTCGATCTCCCTCCTCCGCAGCTACTAAACTTCACGCCGGCCACCGTGTACCCCTACGTGAGCACCGCTACCCCCTCCTTTTCTCCCCTGGACCTTTGCGTGGCCGTAGCCGTCCTGCCGCGTTGTCGTACTCCGGTCATCGCCGTGGCTGCGAGCATCGCGCTCCCGAGCCACTACGGCCTTGCCCGTCCACCCTAGCATGCTCAAGAAGCCCCGTAGCTGCTGCCCCGCTGCTCATCTTGTTCGCTCGCGCCGCGTTTCACCGTTTCGGTGTAGTCCCGAACGCCGGCGCCGCCGCCGTCATCACCGCGCTCGAATCCGGCCACCACTACTTGAGAAACCGCCACGAATGGATGCGCCTCGCTCCGCCCGTTCGAATGGCGTAAGCCGCGCGGAAAACGGAGCCATATGCTTGTTTTCCGGCCAACTCCGGCGCGCTCCGCCGCGGGAGAGGCTCACCGGAGCTCTCTCCGGCGCCACGTCAACGTGGCCAGCCTGCCCCACCCCCAGGGCCACAGACTAGTGGGCCCCAAGGGCCCGCTGAACAAGTTGACCTGGTCAGCCGCCCTGTTGATTGCTGATGTCACTGTGACATCATGCTGGCGCAATAAACCTTTTCTGTTAATTTGAATAATTCCAGAAAATGTCTAAAACCTTTGAAAATTCGTAGAAATTAAACCGTAGCTCGGATGGAAAAACCTTATACATGAAAGTTGCTCAGAACGACGAGACGAATCAGAATAAGCCCTCCTCATACCTGTCACATGCCTCTAGCATGATGAACATGGAACTTTCCCCTTTGTTTCATCTATCCGATAATCACCCGGAGCTGGGAGAACACTCCCGGATAATTTCCCGCTCCCACTAACTTGCGTAGTACTGCATTAGGGCATCCCTCGAATAACGTGCTGCCATGTCATGCATCTGTGATTGCAATTGCCTGCCTTTATTTATTGTTTCTTCCCCCTCCTCTTTCGATAGACCCCGAGACCGATGATGACCCAATGATCGTCTACCTCGTTGAAGACCCGTTGGTGTTTGCAAAGCAACCAGGCAAGCACCCCCCTTTTGAACGTGCCAATATCGCCTATTCTTCTCTTATACGCTTGCATTAGAATTTGCTACTGCTTTGAGTTATCCTATTCTGATGCATAGCCTATTTATTGTAACCTGCTATTGATACCTTACCTGCTTATCCTAAACTGCTTAGTATAGGATGGTTAGAGACCCACCAGAGACCCCCACTTTGACCCAGTTGCCCCCGCTGGATTATCAGATGGCTTGATCAAGGTGATCGACAACCAGGCCCCGACACCGCACATCAACCCCTTAGTTTTACGACACTACAGCGTTACCATCAAGTGCCGAGGGTGATACCTCGTTTAGCACTTCTGATGTTAACTCTGTAGAGTAGCTATTCGGTCGTGGTCATCGAGGGTGATTCCTCCTTCACCACTCCCGATAACGACGCTGTCGTGCAACACCTCAAGTGTGAACCTCGAGGGTGATTCCTCCTAAGTTCACCTTGACGGATACATCGAGTAGGAATCCAATGAGGGTGATACCTCGGATTCCCTGATGTTATGGACACACGGATACTTGGACTTTACTACTGTTACTTGGAAAGGCGGGTCGGCCCTGAGGGGTACCCGCGAGTGATGTGGAGACGGGTTGACCTAGACGGTACCCGAGAGATAAATACGAGGCGTGGCCGGGCATTCTTAGCCCTTGCCGCAAGTCCTCGAGACAGGGCGACGGGGTCACATCGATCATGAGTCTCTGCTCGTTACCGCATTACCAATACACTAACGATTTGGATATGTGATCTGAGTGGGCCTTTGGCCCGATAGCACTAACCATCACGCGGGAAAAGTTATGGGCACTCTGCATCGTGGCATCAGCCGAAAGCTCAGTCAGACGTCCAGTTCAGCATTGTGGTATGGTCGGATCGTGCCGGCCATCCGAGGCGGTGCTGGTATCCACCCTGCACACAAAGACCCGGAGTGCAATGGGCGATGGGCCCAAGACCCCGGAGTGCTTAGGATGTAGACCGGCGGGGACCTTTCTGCTGAGCTCTTGGTAGGGTTGCAGTGTGTCGTTTGGCCGAGGCCGGGCATGACCCAGAAAAGTGTGTCCGACCGGAGTTAAGCGAGGGTGGTGGGTAAGTTGGTGCACCCCTGCAAGGAAGAACTAATCTATGCATAGTCGGATCCTCGGTAACGGACGCTTGGAGTTGTATCCCAATCGATACAACTAGAACTGGATACTTGTGATGAGACTTGGATAGTAGGGCTCTGGGATTGCTATCTCGCAGGGAGTCGAGAAAGGATCTCTGGCCGAGGTTGATACTTATTGCTGCTACTACTTTATACTGTACTAATCTACACTCTTCTAAAAAATGCTTGGACAACTCCTGATGGCCCCAAACTTTTTGTGGCAGTGCAGAATAATGCAATGTATTTTGTGGACAAGTTTCACATTTTACAAAATGCATTTGGTAGCACATTTATTTGCAAAACTCTTCTGTAAAAAGAAAACAGAAAGAAAAGGAAAAAAGGGGCCACTGTGCACGGGCCTAAGTGCACAGTGCGGCCCAGCCCACTCCCATCGTCCCCCTCCTTTCTCTCTCTCGCCGTGTCGCCCGCGCCATGGCCGCCGCGCGCTGATCCGGCCACTGGCCGACACGACAACGGCCACCGACGCAAGGAGGGGATAAGGACCCCCTCGGCCTCCCCTCCATCCTCATCCACTCCTTCTGCTCACCTCCTCCCCTCTCTCCCTCGCTCCTCCTCCCCCTCTGTCCGAGCCCATCTGAGCGGGCTCGTCACCGTTCGCCGCTTGCAGACGCGGCCACTGAGCCACTCCGACCTCACCTTCGTGTCCTCGCGCTCCGGGGCCCTCGTCTTCATCGAGCTGGAGCTCTGCATCGACTCGGGGAGCAGCACAGTGACCTCCTCGTCTCTGTCAACAACCGCGGCCACCGGAACCTCGCCGCCGTCGATCTCCCTCCTCCGCAGCTACTAAACTTCACGCCGGCCACCGTGTACCCCTACGTGAGCACCGCTACCCCCTCCTTTTCTCCCCTGGACCTTTGCGTGGCCGTAGCCGTCCTGCCGCGTTGTCGTACTCCGGTCATCGCCGTGGCTGCGAGCATCGCGCTCCCGAGCCACTACGGCCTTGCCCGTCCACCCTAGCATGCTCAAGAAGCCCCGTAGCTGCTGCCCCGCTGCTCATCTTGTTCGCTCGCGCCGCGTTTCACCGTTTCGGTGTAGTCCCGAACGCCGGCGCCGCCGCCGTCGTCACCGCGCTTGACTCCGACCACCACTACTTGAGAAACCGCCCTGAATGGATGCGCCTCGCTCCGCCCGTTCGAATGGCGTAAGCCGCGCGGCAAACGAAGCCATGTGCTTGTTTTCCGGCCAACTCCGGCGCGCTCCGCCGCGGGAGAGGCTCACCGGAGCTCTCTCCGGCGCCACGTCAACGTGGCCAGCCTGCCCCACCCCCAGGGCCACAGACTAGTGGGCCCCAAGGGCCCGCTGAACAAGTTGACCAGGTCAACTTTGGTGACGTGGCAGTCACTGTCACTGACACGCGGGCCCCACCGCATAATTAGTTAATTAAAATGTTTTTTAAATAAAAATAATTAGTTAAACTAATTAGTCACTGACGTGTGGGGCCCTGCCACTAATTAATCTCTGAATTAGTTTTAATTTACTCTGTTAAGCCACTGTCTATGACAGGTGGGCCCCACTGGTCAGGTTTGACCTGGTCAGCCGCCCTGTTGACTGCTGATGTCACTATGACGTCATGCTGGCGCAATAAACCTTTTCTGATAATTTGAATAATTCCAGAAATTGTCTAAAACCTTTGAAAATTCATAGAAATTAAACCGTAGCTCGGATGGAAAAACCTTATACATGAAAGTTGCTCAGAACTCGAGACGAATTCAAATATGCCCTCATACCTGTCACATGCCTCTAGCATGATGAACATGGAACTTTCCCCTCCGTTTCATCTGTCCGATAATCACCCGGAGCTGGGAGAACACTCCCGGATAATTTCCCGCTCCCACTAACTTGCGTAGTACTGCGTTAGGGCATCCCTCGAATAACGTGCTGCCATGTCATGCATCTGTGATTGCAATTGCCTGCCTTTATTTATTGTTTCTTCCCCCTCCTCTTTCGATAGACCCCGAGACCGATGATGACCCGATGATCGTCTACCTCGTCAAAGACCCATTGGTGTTTGCAAAGCAACCAGGCAAGCACCCCCCTTTTGAACATGTCGATATCGCCTATTCTTTTCTCTTATGCTTGCATTAGAATTTGCTACTGCTTTGAGTTATCCTATTCTGATGCATAGCCTGTTTATTGTAACCTGCTATTGATACCTTACATGCTTATCCTAAACTGCTTAGTATAGGCTGGTTAGAGACCCACCAGAGACCCCCACTTTGACCCAGTTGCCCCTGCTGGATTATCAGATGACTCGATCAACATGATCGACAACCAGGCCCCGACACCGCACATCACCCCCCTTAGTTGTACGACACTCCGGCATTACCATCGAGTGCCGAGGGTGATACCTCGTTTAGCACTTCTGATGTTAACTCCATAGAGTAGGTATTCGGTCGTGGTCATCGAGGGTGATTCCTCCTTCACCACTCCTGATAACGACGCTGTCGTGCAACACCTCAAGTGTGAACCTCGAGGGTGATTCCTCCTAAGTTCACCTTGACAGATACATTGAGTAGGAATCCAACGAGGGTGATACCTCAGATTCCCTGATGTTATGGACACACAGATACTTGGACTTTACTACTGTTACTTGGAAAGGCGGGTCGACCCTGAGGGGTAACCGCGAGTGATGTGGAGACGGGTTGACCTGGACGGTACCCGAGAGATAAATATGAGGCGTGGCCGGGCATTCTTAGCCCTTGCCGCAAGTCCTCGAGACGGGGCGACGGGGTCACATCGATCGTGAGTCTCTGCTCGTTATCGCACTACCAATACACTAACGATTTGGATATGTGATCTGAATGGGCCTCTGGCCCGATAGCACTAACCATCACGCGGGAAAAGTTATGGGCACTCTACATCGTGGCATCAGCCGAAAGCTCTGTCAGACGTCCAGTTCAGCATTGTGGCACGGTCGGATTGTGCCGGCCATCCGAGGCGGTGCTGGTATCCACCCTGCACACAACGACCCGGAGTGCAACGGGCGATGGGCTCAAGACCCCGGAGTGCTTAGTATGTAGACCGGCAGGGACCTCTCTGCTGAGCTCTAGGTAGGGCTGCGGTGTGTCGTTTGGCCGAGGCCGGTAATGACCCAGAAAAGTGTGTCCGCCCGGAGTTAAGCGAGCGTGGTGGGTAAGTTGGTGCACCCCTGCAGGGAAGAACTAATCTATGCATAGCCGGATCCTCGGTAACGGACGCTCGGATTTGTATCCCAATCGATACAACTAGAACTGGATACTTGTGATGAGACTTGGATAGTAGGGCTCTGGGATTGCTTTCTCGCAGGGAGTCGAGAAAGGATCTCTGGCCGAGGTTGATACTTATTGCTACTACTACTTTATACTGTACTAATCTACACTCTTCTAATGCTGCAAGACCGCTGAAGATGCTAGTCTTCGATAGGAATAGGCCTTCTCTCTATTCTGGCATTTCTGCAGCCCAGTCCACATATACAGCCTTTCTTTGATAATGTTTCATATGTAGTGTAGATCCTTGCTTGCTGAGTACTTCGGATGAGTACTCACGGTTGCTTTGCTTCCTCTTTTCCACATATCTGTTTGATGCAACTAGATGACGGAGCCCCTGAGACAGCTGCCCCGCCGACGACTACTACTACTACACCGAGGATGGATACTACTACGAGCTGGCGAGATGACCAGGAGTAGGTTTGGAGGGTCCCAGGCAGGAGGCCTGCGCCTTCTCGATCGTAGTGTTTTCTTTTGCCCTGCCTTCTTAAAGGCTTATCTATTTTATCTTTTATATATCTGTACTCAAATATCTGATGCTTCCGCTGACGCTTGTAAGCGAGCTTATGTATTCGAGCCCTCAAGGCCCCTGGCTTGTAACATAAAGCTTGTATTATTTTAATTTGTGTCTAGAGTTGTGTTGTGATATCTTCAAGTGAGTCCTTAGGCTTGATCGTGTGCATTTGCGTGTATGATTAGTGCACAATTTAGCCGGGGGCGTCACATTAAGTTCATGGAGAAATGGAGTATTGCAATAAGAACGATGACATGATGTAGACAAGATCTATTTATGTAGAAATAGACCCCATCTTGTTATCATTAATAGCAACGATACATACATGTTGGTTCCCCTTCTGTCACTGGGATCAAGCACCGTAAGATCGAACCCATCACAAAGCACCTCTTCCCATGGCAAGAAAAATCGATCTAGTTGGCCTAACTAAACCAAAGATTCAAAGAAGAAATACGAGGCTATAAGTAATCATGCATATAAGAGATCAAAAGACTCAAATAACTTTCATGGATAAAAACATAGATCTGATCATAAACTCAAAGTTCATCGGATCCCAACAAACACACCGCAAAAAGAATTACATCAAATAGATCTCCAAGAGACCATTGTATTGAGAATCAAAAGAGAGAGAGGAAGCCATCTAGCTACTACCTACGGACCCGTATGTCTACAATGAACTACTCACGCATCATCGGAGAGGCACCAATGAGGATGATGAACCCCTCCGTGATGGTGTCTAGATTGGATCTGTGGTTTCTGGAACTTGCGGCGGCTGGAATTGATTTTCGTCGACTCCTCTAGGGTTTTTGGAATATTGGGGTATTTATAGAGCAAAGAGGCGGTGCGGGAGGCGGCCGAGGTGGGCACAACCCACCTGGGCGTGCCTGGGCCCCCACGCGCGCCCTGGTGGGTTGTGCTCCCCTCGGATCCCCCCTCAAGTACTTTCTTGGCCCAACTTGTGTCTTTTGGTATAGAAAAAATCACCAAAAAGTTTCACTGCGTTTGGAATCCGTTTGGTATTGATTTCCCATGAAGTAAAAAACAAGCAAAAAATAGCAACTGGCACTGGGCACTATGTCAAAAGGTTAGTCCCAAAAAATGATATAAATATGCTATAAAATGATTGTAAAACATCCAAGAATGATAATATAACAACATGGAACAATAAAAAATTATAGATATGTTGGAGACGTATCAGCATCCCCAAGCTTAATTCCTGCTCGTCCTCGAGTAGGTAAATGATAAAAAACAGAATTTTTGATGTGGAATGCTGCCTAACATGTTCATCACATATTCTTTTCTTTGTAGCATTGTCATTCGGACTTTTATATGATTCAAAGCAATAGTCTAGTTTTGACATGAAGAATTCAATACTCAAGCATGTCAACAAGCAACCATGTCTTTCAAAATATCAACACTAAAGCAAGTTATCCCTAGCCCATTATGCTCAATCATTGATCCATTCATGAAACACACTCGCATATTAGCTACACCCAATGCTCAAGTACGATGATAGTGCCCCTTAGTTGGTGCTTTATAAGAGAAGATGGAGACTCAAAATAAAATAAAAATTGCATAAAGTAAAAGAAAGGCCCTTCGCAGAGGGAAGTAGGGATTTGTAGAGGTGCCAGAGCTCAAAGCGAAAAAAGTAGAGATAAAACATTTTGGGTGGCATGCTTTTCCTGTCAACGAAAAAGATCGAGTAGTTCCCAATACTTTCCATGCTACATATATCATAGGCGGTTACCAAACAGAAAATAAAGTTTAATATTCCTTTTTCCACCATACTTTCACATTCCACGGCTAACCGAATCCACGGGTGCCGTCCATACCAACACTTTCCAAGGAATTTATTATTTGACAACATAAAGTAAATTCATTTTTCATTTTGGGACTGGGCATCCCTAATACCTTTGCCATACTCTCGTGCAATGACAAGTGAATAAACACTCATCTTGAGAATAACACATCTAGCATGGAAAAATATCAGCCACCCCCTACCGTTTCATGAGCGGTATGAGCACACAAAAGAGAAATTTATTTTGAAATTAGAGATGGCACATACAAATTTGCTTAGAATGGCACTGAAATACCACATATAGGTAGGCATAGTGGACTCATATGGCAAAACTGGTTTAAGGATTTTGGATGCACAAGTAGTGATCATACTTAGTGCAAATGAAGGCTAGCAAAAGATTGAGAAGCATCCAACCAAGAAACGAAAAATCTCATAAGTGAGCATTAAGCATAACTAACACCTAATAATGCACCACAAGTAGGATGTAATTTCATTGCATAACTATTGACTTTCGTGCTTGCATAGGGAATCACAAACCTTAACACCAATATTCTTACTAAGCCATAATTACTCATCAACATGACTCACATATTATATCAACATATCGCAAAACTATTACAAGGAATCAAGTTTATTTTGTCCAATGATCTTCATGAAAGTTTTTATTATATCCCTCTTGAATATCTATTACTTTGGGACTAATTTCATAAGTTTCTTTTGATAGCTCAAACAAATCTAAGTGAAGAACATGAGCATAAAATTTTCTTCTCTCAAAATAATTTAAGTGAAGCAAGAGAGAATTTCAAAAAAAATAACTAACTCTCAAATAAATCTAAGTGAAGCATGAGAGCATTTCTTCAAAAATACTAAAGCACACCATGCTCAAAAAGATATAAGTGAAGTACTAGAGCAATTCCATAGCTCATAAAGATTTAAGTGAAGCATAGAGAGCAATTCTAACAAGTCATAGCATAATTTTGGCTCTCTCAAATAGGTGTGTCCAGAAAGGATTCATGACTAAAAATAAAAATCAAAACAAGCAAAGACTCATATCATACAAGACGCTCCAAGCAAAACTCATGATATGTGACGAATAAAAATATAGCTCCAAGTAAAATACCGATGGTCGTTAGAAGAAAGAGGGGATGCCACTCGGGCATCCCCATGCTTAGTTGCTTGCTTCTCTTTGGATAATGGCTTGGTGTGCCATGGGGCATCCCCAAGCTTAGGCTCTTCTTACTCCTTATTCCTTCATCCATCGTAATCTCACCCAAAACTTGAAAACTTCAATCACACAAAACTCAACAAAACCTTCATGAGATCCGTTAGTATAAGAAAACCAATCTTTACTTTAAGTACTGTAGAAAACCCATTCAAATTTTGTTCTTGCATTATATCTACTATATTCTAACTTTACCATGGCTCATACCCTCCAATACAAACCATAGATTCATCAAAATAAGCACACAATGCAAAGAAAACAGAATCTATCTAAAACAGAACAGTCTGTAAAGATACGAATTGTTCTCATACTTCTATAACTCCAAAAATTCTGAAAATTAGGACAACAGAGGAAATTTGTATATAAATCTTGTGTAAAAAATTGAGAAGTTTTCGTCGCTTCTGTGAATTTTCAAAAAAAATTACTGGACACAAAAGTTTCTGTTTTCCAACAAGATCAAATCATCTATCACCAAAGCTATCCTAAAGGCTTTACTTGGCACAAACACTAATTAAAACACAAAAAACACAATCATAACAGTAGCATAATTGCGCAAACACTCAAGAACAGAAAGAAAAAGATGAAAATAAATTTTATTCATTGGGTTGCCTCCCAACAAGCGCTATCGTTTTATGCCCCTAGCTAGGCATAATGCGAAGGTCTAAGTGTTGTCATCTTTGTTTCCACTTGCCTTGGAAGTGTTTTTGTCAGGTGGTTTTGCAAAGACAACATAAAACACCTCATCCACAGAGACTTTAGCACTATCAAGTTGCTTATCATCGTATCCCCTTTGATTTCCGGCAACAATCCAAGAATAGTGTTGATTAACATCATTGAAAACTTGTTGGATTATGTCTAAAACTGAGACTTCCTTTTTCAGATTCTCATAAAAAATTTGATTATTTCCAAGCAAGTGTCTTAACATATAATCACTATTATAAAGGATCTCATCTATTACCGGTTTTTCACGGTTCATACCATAAAAATCAAAGATCTCCCTAGCTTCCCGTATTATATAGTCAAATTCATTCATAAGAACAAGGGTAGCCAACTTTTTAGCTTTGGGATTCTTTATAATAGGTAACTCATAAAACAATCTTTGCAAGGTAGGATGAGTACGGATGAACTTATTCTCAAGTTTCAGAACTAGTGCTGAAATAGCTTCTGCATACGATTTTGTTCTTTTAAGTATAGGAGCATCATCAAGAGTTAAATTTTTGACACAATTGAAAAATTCTTGGATATGTTCTTTCCCCATAATATTCCCTTGCCCCAAAACAAAAGTTTTAGCATCCAGATTACCAGATCGTCCAATTTTAGGAGTTAGGCCATCATCTGTTTCTGCCATGCCAAAGTCACTTATGGTGACAAGTTCAAGCAAATAGGAGATCTGATGAGAAAACGACGAACGAAAAAGAGGGCGAATAAAACGGCAAATTTTTATGAAGTGGGGGAGAGGAAAACAAGAGGCAAATGGCAAATAATGTAAATTGCAAGGAGATGAGATTTGTGATTAGGAAATTGGTAGATGTTGTTGATGTCTCCCCGGCAACGGCGCCAGATATTCCTTTTGATGTTTGCTTGAACTACGTCGGTATTTACCCAAAGAGGAAGGGATGATGCAGCACAACAACGGTAGGTATTGAAGGAAATATGCCCTAGAGGCAATAATAAAGTTGTTATTTTATATTTCCTTATTCATGATAAAGGTTTATTATTGATGCTAGAATTGTATTGATCGGAAACTTAAATACATGTGTGAATACATAAACAAACACCATGTCCCTAGTGAGCCTCTACTAGACTAGCTCGTTGATCAAAGATGGTTAAGGTTTCCTAACCATGGACATGAGTTGTCATTTGATAATGGGATCACATCATTAGGAGAATGATGTGATGGACAAGACCCATCCGTTAGCTTAGCATAATGATCGTTCAGTTTTATTGCTATTGCTTTCTTCATGTCAAATATATATTCCTTCGACTATGAGATTATGCAACTTCCGAATACCGGAGGAATGCCTTGTGTGCTATCAAACGTCACAACGTAACTGGGTGATCATAAAGATGCTCTATAGGTATCTCCGAAGGTGTTTGTTGGGTTGGCATAGATCGAGATTAGGATTTGTCACTCCGAGTATCGGAGAGGTATCTCTGGGCCCTCTCGGTAATGCACATCATAAAAAGCCTTGCAAGCAAAGTAACTAATGAGTTAGTTGCAAGATGATGTATTACGAAACGAGTAAAGAGACTTGCAGGTAACGAGATTGAACTAGGTATGTAGATACCGATGATCGAATCTCGGGCAAGGAACATACCAATGGACAGAGGGAATAACGTATGTTGCCATAACGGTTTGACCGATAAATATCTTCGTAGAATATGTAGGAGCCAATATGAGCATCCAGGTTCCACTATTGGTTATTGACCGGAGAGGTGTCTCGGTCATGTCTACATAGTTCTTGAACCCGTAGGGTCCGCACGCTTAACGTTCGATGACGATTTAGTATTATATGAGTTATGTGATTTGGTGACCGAATGTTGTTCGGAGTCTCGGATGAGATCATGGACATGACGAGGAGTCTCAAAATGGTCGAGAGGTAAAGATTGATATATAGGACGATGGTATTCGGACACCGGAAGTGTTCCGGAGTGTATCGGGTATTTATCGGAGTACCGGAGGGGTTACCGGAACCCCCGGGGGAAAGATATGGGCCATATGGGCCATAAGAGGGGAGCACACCAGCCCACAAGGGGTGGTGCGCACCCCCCTCCCAAGGAAGGAGGCCAAGTGGGAGAAGGGAAAGAGGGGATTCGGCCCCCCCTTTCCTTCTCTCCTTCCTCTTTCCTTTTCCGCCTCCAGCAATTATGGAAGGGGGGAGGCTAAATTGGGGAGGACCCCAAGTAGGATTCCTCCTACTTGGGGCGCACCCTTGCTGCTCCCCTCCCCCTCCCACCTATATATACATGGGGAGGGGGCGCCTAGAACACACAACAACAATTGTTAGCTGTGTGCGGCGCCCCCCTCCACAGTTTACGCCTCCGGTCATATCTTCGTAGTGCTTAGGCAAAGCCCTGCGCGGATCACTTCACCATCACCATCACCATGCCGTCGTGCTGACGGAACTCATCTACTTTCTTGACACCTTGCTGGATCAAGAGGATGAGGGACGTCATCGAGCTGAACGTGTGCAGAACTCGGAGGTGCAGTATGTTCGGTACTTGATGGGTCGGAGCTAGAAGAAGTTCGACTACATCAACCGCGTTGTCAAACGCTTCTGCTTTCGGTCTACGAGGGTACATAGACATACTCTCCCCCTCTCGTTGCTATGCATCTCCTAGATAGATCTTGCGTGAGCGTAGGAATTATTTTGAAATTGCATGCTACGTTTCCCAACAGTGGCATCCGAGCCAGGTCTATGCGTAGATGACATGCACGAATAAAACACAAAGAGTTGTGGGCGGTGATCGTCATACTGCTTACAACCAATATCTTATTTTGATTCGGCGGTATTGTTGGATGAAGCGGCCCGGACCAGCCTTACATGACCATGTTCATGAGACCGGTTCCACCGACAGACATGCAACTAGTTTTGCATAAAGGTGGCTGGCGGGTGTCTGTTTCTCCTACTTTAGTTGAATCAAATTTGACTGCGACCGGTCCTTGTTGAAGGTTAAAACATCAAACTTGATAAATCACCATTGTGGTTTTGATGCGTAGGTAAGAACGGTTCTTGCTGGAAGCCCGTAGCAGCCACGTAAAACATGCAACAACAAAGTAGAGGATGTCTAACTTGTTTTTGCAGGGCATGTTGTGATGTGATATGGTCAAGACATGATGTGATATACATTGTTGTATGAAATGATCATGTTTTGTAAAAGTTATCGGCAACTGGCAGGAGCCTTATTGTAACACCCCTGTGTAATAACCACTGTGACACTCTACTGATAATGCCAAGTCATCCGTTTTAGCAGTGCTTGATCATCATTATTATCTTCCATTTCAAATTCCAAATTCAAATAATTTTTCAAACTTCAAGTGGAAAATAAAAGTTGCTTAAATCAGAAACTAAAATGTCCATTAAAAAGAAAATAATTCAGAGGCTATGATAAAATTATAACCAACATTGTTGAGATTAGGTCAGTGACTCTAACATTCACAGACAGTAACAAACAGCCCCTTTTAATTGCCATAGTCATTATTGAAAGTATTCAATCAGTTCCAAAAAATTCCCAAACTTGTTATGGCACTGTCTAAAATCACTATGGTTTTATTGGGATCCTTCCCATATTTTTCCTACGTGCATAGGATGCCCAAATAAATTCCTTTCTCTCTCTGCTATTAAAATAAAAGAAAAGCAGTAATAGAAATAAGGGAAAAGGCCAGAGGCCACTTACCTGGCGACTGGGCCACGCTGGCCCAGCCCACTCCCACCTACCCGTCATCCTTCTCCCCCTCCGTGTCACTCCCGCTGTGGATAGAGCCGTGCCGCGCAGTCGCCGTTCGCCATGCCGACGGGAGCTGGTGGGCGAGGGGATAAGCCTCGCCTCGGCCGTCTCCCCTGGTCCTTCTCTCTCACTCTCCACTCCTCTCCCTCGAGTGTTCCCCTCCTTTTCCCTCTCCTCTACTCGCGCAACTGAACGCGGTCGCCGCCGATCTTCGTCGTTCCGTGGCCACCGGCGGCCCCGTGCTTGCTGGTTTTGTCCACGGGCCTCGCCGTGGTCGGCCACCTCTCCTGGTGCCTCCAGGCGGAGCTGTGGACCCCTGCAGCCGCTGCTCATCCTCGTCCCGCATCTCTGCCCACCAGCGAAACTCCGGCGACCTCGACTAGCTGCTGCTCCTAAGCTGACGACGGCCTGTCGTGCGCCGCACGGTGAGCCACCACCCCCTCTGTTCCCTTCCCGAGCCGCGCTTACCTTCTCTAGCTAGCGGTGTTCGCCGTCGCACTCCAGCCATCGCGGGTCCTCGCCGTCTGGCCACTTTCGGTCGCCCCCAAGGCCGCGCTCTAGCTCTGTTCAACGCGGCGTGCTCCCCTCATTCGAACGCGACCGAAAACACGCGCGGAGGCACATCGTAGCAGTAGCGCCGTGCACGCCCGGAAGCCACCGCCGCCAAGATCGACGCCGGCGACGTTTCCGGCGTCCCCGGCGTGGCCCAGCAGCACCAATCGACGCGTCTCTCTCCCAGCTTTCGATCGATCCATTAAACGAGCAAAACGGCCCTCTGTTTCAGAAATCTGAGCCCCGCCAGCGTTCGGCCGCCGCTGTGGAGCTCGCCGGAGAGGATTCCGGCGCCGACGCCAGCGTGGCACTGCGTGGGACCCGCTAGGGGTCGCTGACGAGTGGGCCCTGCGCCAGTTTGACCGCGTTGACCGAGGTCAATGTGGGGCACTGTTCACCTGTGCCAGTGACATGTGGGTCCTGCCGATTTTAAATAAATATATATTCAGTTAATTAATAGATTAATTAACTTAATCACTAATGTGGCACTGACAGACTGGGCCCACTCCTCTAATTAGCCTGTTAAATAGAATTAATTCTCAGTTCGTCTAACAGAGGCTGACATGTGGGTCCCACTGGACCCACATGTCAGGTTTGACTCCAGTCAACCGCACTGCTGGCTGCTGACGTCATCTCTACGCAACGCTGACATCATAAATCCTTTCTGTTAGTAAAAGTAATTCCAGAAATGTCCAAAATCTTTAGAAAATCATAACTTCTAAACCGTAGCTCAGATCGAAAAACTTTGTACATGAAAGTTGCTCAGAACGACGAGACAAAGCTAATCGTGCCATCTGTTTCTGTGTCGGGACCCTCTACAAAGGTGAACCCGCAACTTCGAGGCCATATCTGATAGATGAATAGTGCATCTACACCGGTTAATAAAACCAACTTAAATCCTAAAATAACTAATATGACTTAGATGTGCTTTTAGGCAGCCCTGCACCGCACGTTAGCGTAGCCTGCTCTGTGTTGCTTTGTCTGCCTTGTATTGATACTGTTTCCTCCCCCTCTTCTCTCTCGATAGAGCCTGATACCGACGCAGTTCCGGTGATTGGCTACCCTACTGACGACCTTGCCCTTGCCGCCGAGCAACCAGGCAAGCCCCCCCCCTTTGATCATCCCGACATCACCTATTCTATTTTCTCATGCTTGCATTAGAATTTGCTACTGATATTGTTATCCTATATCTGCTGCATAGCCTGATTATTGTAACCTGCTGTTGATACCTTACTGTTCATCCTAAACTGCTTAGTATAGTTTGGGTAGAGCCCCACTAGTGACCCCCACTTTATCCCGACTGCCCCGCTGGAGTTTCAGAAGACCCGACCAACGGGATCGAAGATTAGACCCCTGGCACCACACTTCACTTCCCCTTCGTTGCTCGACACTACTGGGTTACTATCGAGTGCCGAGGGTGATACCTCGTCAGCACTTCTGATGATAACCTTGTAGGTTAGCTAATCGGTCGTGGTAAGCGAGGGTGATTCCTCCTACACCACCCCCGATAACGACGAAGTCGAGCAACACCTCACGTGTGGACCTCGAGGGTGATGCCTCTTATGTCCATCTTGATGTTACATCAGGTGGGAGTCCAACGAGGGTGATGCCTCGGATTCCCCTTGATACGGTGACCACACGGATGCCTTACATTATTGTTGACACGTATACTTGAGAAGGCGGGTCGACCCTGAGGGGTACCCGCGGATGATGGATATTTACCTGTGAGTTATTCCACGAGGCGCGGCCGGGCATTCTTAGCCCTTGCAGCAAGTCCTCGAGACGGGGCGACGGGGTCACATCTTTCGTGAGTCTCTGCTTGTTACCGCAAGCCACTAGGACACTACGATTTGGATATATGATCTGAGCCGGCCTCTGGTCGGATAGCACTAACCATCACGTGGGCATAGTATGGGCGTTCTGCACCGTAGCATTAGCCGAAAGCTCTGTCAGACGTCCAGTTCAGCATTGCGGCCGGGCTGGGCCGGCACCATCCGGTAGTGGTGGAGCCTGGTTCGCCCTGCACACAACGACCCGGAGGGCGAGGGGCGATGGCCCAAGACCCCCTTGCGCTTAGGAGGTAGACCGGCGGGGACCTCTCTGCTGAGCTGTAGGTAGGGTTGCGGTGTATCATTTGGCCGAGGCCGGGCATGACCCAGGAAAGTGTGTCCGGCCGGAGTTAGGCGAGCGTGGTGGGTAAGTTGGTGCACCCCTGCAGGGAAGAACACATCTATCGATAGCCGGTCCTACGGTAAAGGACACTCGGAGTTGTATCCCGATCGGTACAGCTAGAATTGAGATGATACCTGGATATGTGGCTCCGGGATCGCTTTCTCGCAGGGAGACGAGGAAGGATCTCTGGGCGAGACTGTTGCTTGCTACTACCACTACTACTTTATACTATGCTGCTCTGTACTCCTCTATATGCTGCAAGACGCTCGAAGATGCTTGAAGATGCTAGTCTTCGAAAGGACTAGGCCTTCTCTCTATTCTGGCATTTCTGCAGCCCAGTCCACGTATATAGCCTCCCTTTGATAATGATGCATATGTAGTGTAGATCCTTGCTTGCTGAGTACTTCAGAGTACTCACGGTTGCTTTGCTTTCCTTTTTCTCCCCCTATCAGTTTGTCGTGATCTGATGACGGAGCCCTAAGACAGTTGCCCCACCGACGATCGCTACTACTACCCCGAGGATGGCTTCTACTACGAGATGGCTGTCGACCAGGAGTAGGTTCGGAGGGTCCTAGGCAGGAGGCCTACGCCTTTCGATCGTAGTGTTTTATTTTTGCCCTGCCTTTTAAAGGCCTTTCTGTCTTTCTTTTATATCTATACTCAGATATCTGATGCTTCTGCTGATGCTTGTATGCCATCGAGCTATGTATTCGAGCCCTCGAGGCCCTGGCTTGTAATATAAAGCTTGTATGACTTTATTTATGTTTTAGAGTTGTGTTGTGGTATCTTCAAGTGAGTCCTTAGGCTTGATCGTGTGCATTTGCGTGTATGATTAGTGCACGATTAAGCCGGGGGCGTCACAGGTTGGTATCAGAGCCGACTGCCTCTAGGAGTCCCCCTTTCCAACTCCTTGGCCGAAGTTGAGTCTAGTGGTCCAAAACTGTTTTACTAACTTGGCTGTGTGGCTTACGGGCCCACGTCGCCAATTGGGTGGTATTAGGATCTTTTACTCCTCGACCTTTACTCTGGGACTCTGACCTCTCTTCTTTTCGGGTTAAATGAATTTTACTAACGCCGACAATTAGGATCTCATAAATCTCGTCCACCCGGAGAGCTGGATATTTGTGCTTATTCCTTACCATTGATATGATTAGTCTGATAATCATTTTCCTTTCATTCGGTTGTTTACCCTCTTCTTTCCAAGTTATCATATACCTCGCTTACCGTCATTTGACACTTTTGGAATCTCCCGAAAAAATGTGTCGTGTTCAGCGTCAACATTTTGAGTTCTTCCGAGATGTTAATTGAATTCATGAACGGCAATGCCATCCTTGCCCCTTGCTGATCTGTGCTATCATCATCAATCTCTTTGACTACCTGCCCAAGAATAGCCGTTAACCCAGAACGAGTTCAGGCTATTCTTGAATGGACTCCGCCGAAGAATGTCAAGCAAGTCAGAAGTTTTCTCGGCCTTGCAAGCTATTGCCGCCGCTTTGTCGAGAATTTCTCAAAGATTGCTAAGCCTCTGACTCATCTGCTTCATAAAGGCGTTAAGTTTGAATGGACAGAAAAATGTCAGGAAAGTTTTCAAACACTCAAAGACAAGCAGACATCTGCCCCAATACTTGCTCCTCCAGATTCCCGCAAAGATTTTGTGATCTATTGTGACGCATCCCGTGAAGGATTAGGCTGTGTCCTAATGCAAGAGCGTAAAGTGATTGCCTATGGCTCTCGTCAGTTGCGTCCACATGAAGAGAATTATCCGGTACATGATCTAGAACTAGCTGCTGTCATCTATGCACTGCAGTTGTGGCGACATTACCTCCTCGGTAATCGTTGCGAGATCTACACGGATCATAAAAGCTTGAAGTACTTGTTCACTCAGCCATCTTTAAACCTCCGTCAGCAAAGATGGATGGAGACCATTGCGGACTTTGATTTGGGTATTTCTTATACCCCTGGCAAGGCTAATGTAATGGCTGATGCATTGAGCCGCAAATCCTATTGCTGTGAACTTGAAGTCCAGCTAGAGCAGCCACTCTTGTATGAAGAGCTTCGAAAGCTAAATCTCGAGATAGTTCCTCAAGGATACCTAAAAACCTTGGTTGTTGAACCAGACCTCGAGAAGGCTGTTAAGATTGCGCAAGCTAAAGATGCTGAAATTGATCTGATGAAGAAGGATCTTCACCTAGAAAAGTACAGGGATTTCTCGCTGTCTGAAGATGGAACCTTGTATTTCAGAGACCGCATTGTCGTACCTCGCTTCGAGCTAATGACTGACAAGGTCATGAAGGAGGCACATGATACACCACTGTCTATTCATCCGGGTAGCACCAAGATGTATCATGATCTCCGACAAAGGTACTGGTGATCTAGAATGAAGCAGGATATTGCTCGTTATGTTGCTGAGTGTGACGTTTGCCGTCGCGTAAAAGCAGAACATCAAAAGCCTTCCGGGATGCTGCAACCACTTCCTATTCCGTTGTGGAAATGGGATAAGGTTCAAATGGATTTCATTACTGGTCTTCCCAAGTCACAGAAGGGTGACGATGCTATTCTTGTCGTCGTCGACCAGCTTTCCAAGGTTGCACATTTTCTGCCTGTCAAGGAGACGATCACTGCTAAACAGTTAGCAGAGTTGTATATCTCCAGAATTGTTTCACTCCACGGTATCCCGAAGGAGATCAGTTCGGGCTGTGGCGGTCTTTTCACTTCAAAATTCTGGGAAAGTTTTCAAGAAGCTATGGGAACTCATGTTACCTGGAGTTCAACATATCACCCCCAGTCCCAAGGCCAAGTCGAACGAGTAAATCAAGTGCTTGAAGACATGCCGCGAGCTTGTGTTATTTCTTTCAGTAAGAAGTGGGAGGAATCTCTCCCGTATGCCGAGTTCTCTTATAACAATAGCTATCAAGCCAGCTTGAAGATGGCCCCCTTCGAAGTACTATATGGACGTAAATGTCGAACCCCTCTGAATTGGTCAGAAACTGGGGAACAACCGCTCGTGGGTCCGGATATTATCCAACACGCCGAAGAGCAAGTCCGCATTGTCCGAGAAAATCTCAAGGCGGCTCAGGACCGCCAGAAGAGCAACTATGATCGCAAGCGATGGGGTCTGACCTACCAACCAGGTGATCATGCTTATCTTCGAGTCACTCCTATGAAGGGCACCCGTCGTTTCGGAATCAAGGGCAAGTTAGCTCCACGCTATATTGGTCCTCTCCGCATCGTGGCTAGACGTGGACAGGTGGCATATAAATTGGAGTTGCCACCGCAATTCTCTCATATCCACGATGTCTTCCACGTGTTGCAGCTTCGAAAATGCTTCAGGGAATCTCCGCACCGTGCAGTGGATCACGAAATGCTCAATTTGCAAGATGATCTATCTTATAAGGAGCATCCGATCCGCATCCTTGATGAAGCTGAACGCCGAACTCGTCAGAAGGTTACCAAATTCCTGAAGGTTCAGTGGTCGAACCATACTGAAGATGAAGCCACTTGGAAACGCGAGGATCATCTTCGCAAGGAATACCCCGACCTCTTTTCTTCTACCTCCTGAATTCTCGGGATGAGAATTTCTTTTAGTGGAGGAGAATTGTAACACCCCTCTGTAATAACCACTGTGACACTCTACTGATAATGCCAAGTCATCCATTTCAGCAGTGCTTGATCATCATTATTATCTTCCATTTCAAATTCCAAATTCAAATAATTTTTCAAACTTCAAGTGGAAAATAAAAGTTGCTTAAATCAGAAACTAAAATGTCCATTAAAAAGAAAATAATTCAGAGGCTATGATAAAATTATAACCAACATTGTTGAGATTAGGTCAGTGACTCTAACATTCACAGACAGTAACAAACAACCCCTTTTAATTGCCATAGTCATTATTGAAAGTATTCAATCAGTTCCAAAAAATTCCCAAACTTGTTATGGCACTGTCTAAAATCACTATGGTTTTATTGGGATCCTTCCCATATTTTTCCTACGTGCATAGGATGCCCAAATAAATTCCTTTCTCTCTCTGCTATTAAAATAAAAGAAAAGCAGTAATAGAAATAAGGGAAAAGGCCAGAGGCCACTTACCTGGCGACTGGGCCGCGCTGGCCCAGCCCACTCCCACCTACCTGTCATCCTTCTCCCCCTCCGTGTCACTCCCGCTGTGGATAGAGCCGTGCCGCGCAGTCGCCGTTCGCCACGCCGACGGGAGCTGGTGGGCGAGGGGATAAGCCTCGCCTCGGCCGTCTCCCCTGGTCCTTCTCTCTCACTCTCCACTCCTCTCCCTCGAGTGTTCCCCTCCTTTTCCCTCTCCTCTGCTCGCGCAACTGAACGCGGTCGCCGCCGATCTTCGTCGTTGCCGTGGCCACCGGCGGCCCCGTGCTTGCTGGTTTTGTCCACGGGCCTCGCCGTGGTCGGCCACCTCTCCTGGTGCCTCCAGGCGGAGCTGTGGACCCCTGCAGCCGCTGCTCGTTCTCGTCCCGCATCTCCGCCCACCAGCGAAACTCCGACGACCTCGACTAGCTGCTGCTCCTAAGCTGACGACGGCCTATCGTGCGCCGCACGGTGAGCCACCACCCCCTCTGTTCCCTTCCCGAGCCGCGCTTACCTTCTCTAGCTAGCGGTGTTCACCGTCGCACTCCGGCCGTCGCAGGTCCTCACCGTCTGGCCACTTTCGGTCGCCCCCGAGGCCGCGCTCTAGCTCTGTTCGACGCGGCGTGCTCCCCTCATTCGAACGCGACCGAAAACACGCGCGGAGGCGCACCGTAGCAGTAGCGCCGTGCACGCCCGGAAGCCACCGCTGCCAAGATCGACGCCGGCAACGTTTCCGGCATCCCCGGCGTGGCCCAGCAGCACCAATCGACGTGTCTCTCTCCCAGCTTTCGATCGATCCATTAAACGCGCAAAACGGCCCTCTGTGGCAGAAATCCGAGCCCCGCCGGCGTTCGGCCGCCGCTGTGGAGCTCGCCGGAGAGGATTCCGGCTCCGACGCCAGCGTGGCACCGCGTGGGACCCGTTAGGGGTCGCTGACGAGTGGGCCCTGCGCCAGTTTGACCGCGTTGACCGAGGTCAACGTGGGGCACTGTTCACCTGTGCCAGTGACATGTGGGTCCCGCCGATTTTAAACGAATTTAAATAAATATATATTCAGTTAATTAATAGATTAATTAACTTAATCACTAATGTGACACTGACAGACTGGGCCCACTCCTCTAATTAGCCTGCTAAATAGAATTAATCCTCAGTTAGTCTAACAGAGGCTGACATGTGGGTCCCACTGGACCCACATGTCAGGTTTGACTCCAGTCAACCGCACTGCTGGCTGCTGACATCATCTCTACGCAACGCTGACATCATAAATCCTTTCTGTTAGTAAAGTAATTCCAGAAATGTCCAAAATCTTTAGAAAATCATAACTTCTAAACCGTAGCTCAGATCGAAAAACTTTGTACATGAAAGTTGCTCAGAACGACGAGACGAAGCTAACCGAGCCGTCTTTTTCCGTGTCGGGACCCTCTACGAAGGTGAACCCGCAAGTTCGAGGCCGTATCTGATAGATGAATACTGCATCTACACCGGTTTATAAAACCGACTTAAATCCAAAAATAACTAATATGACTTAGATGTGCTTTTAGGCAGCCCTGCACCGCATGTTAGCGTAGCCTGCTCTGTGTTGCTTTGTCTGCCTTGTATTGATATTGTTTCCTCCCCCTCTTCTCTCTCGATAGAGCCCGATACCGACGCAGTTCCGGTGATTGGCTACCCTACTGACGACCTTGCCCTTACCGCCGAGCAACCAGGCAAGCCCCCCCCCTTTGATCATCCCGATATCGCCTATTCTATTTTCTCATGCTTGCATTAGAATTTGCTACTGATACTGTTATCCTATATCTGCTGCATAGCCTGATTATTGTAACCTGCTGTTGATACCTTACTGTTCATCCTAAACTGCTTAGTATAGTTTGGGTAGAGCCCCACTAGTGACCCCCACTTTATCCCGACTACCCCGCTGGAGTTTCAGAAGACCCGACCAACGGGATCAAAGATCAAACCCCTGGCACCGCACCTCACTTCCCCTTCGTTGCTCGACACTACTGGGTTACTATCGAGTGCCAAGGGTGATACCTCATCAGCACTTCTGATGATAACCTTGTAGGTTAGCTAATCGGTCGTGGTAAGCGAGGGTGATTCCTCCTACACCACCCCCGATAACGACGAAGTCGAGCAACACCTCACGTGTGGACCTCGAGGGTGATGCCTCTTACATCCATCTTGATGTTACATCAGGTGGGAGTCCAACGAGGGTGATGCCTCGGATTCCCCTTGATACGGTGACCACACGGATGCCTTACATTATTGTTGACACTGATACTTGAGAAGGCGGGTCGACCCTGAGGGGTACCCGCGGATGATGGATAGTTACCCGTGAGTTATTCCACGAGGCGCGGCAGGGCATTCTTAGCCCTTGCAGCAAGTCCTCGAGACGGGGCGACGGGGTCACATCTTTCATGAGTCTCTGCTTGTTACCGCAAGCCACTAGGACACTACGATTTGGATATATGATCTGAGCCGGCCTCTGGTCGGATAGCACTAACCATCACGTGGGCATAGTATGGGCGTTCTGCACCGTAGCATCAGCTAAAAGCTCTGTCAGACGTCCAGTTCAGCATTGCGGCCGGGCTGGGCCGGCACCATCCGGTAGTGGTGGAGCCTGGTTCGCCCTGCACGCAACGACCCGGAGGGCGAGGGGCGATGGCCCAAGACCCCCTTGTGCTTAGGAGGTAGACCGGCAGGGACCTCTCTGTTGAGCTGTAGGTAGGGTTGCGGTGTATCGTTTGGCCGAGGCCGGGCATGACCTAGGAAAGTGTGTCCGGCCGGAGTTAAGCGAGCGTGGTGGGTAAGTTGGTGCACCCCTGCAGGGAAGAACACATCTATCGATAGCCGGTCCTACGGTAAAGGGCACTCGGAGTTGTATCCCGATCGGTACAGCTAGAATTGAGATGATACCTGGATATGTGGCTCCGGGATCGCTTTCTCGCAGGGAGACGAGGAAGGATCTCTGGGCGAGACTGTTGCTTGCTACTACCACTACTACTTTATACTATGCTGCTCTGTACTCCTCTATATGCTGCAAGACGCTCGAAGATGCTTGAAGATGCTGAAGATGCTAGTCTTCGAAAGGACTAGGCCTTCTCTCTATTCTGTATTTCTGCAGCCCAGTCCACATATACAGCCTCCCTTTGATAATGATGCATATGTAGTGTAGATCCTTGCTTGCTGAGTACTTCAGAGTACTCACGGTTGCTTTGCTTTCCTTTTTCTCCCCCTATCAGTTCGTCGTGATCCGATGACGGAGCCCTAAGACAGTTGCCCCGCCGATGATCGCTACTACTACCCCGAGGATGGCTTCTACTACGAGATGGCTGTCGACCAGGAGTAGGTTTGGAGGGTCGTAGGCAGGAGGCCTACGCCTTTCGATCGTAGTGTTTTATTTTTGCCCCGCCTTTTAAAGGCCTTTCTGTCTTTCTTTTATATCTGTACTCAGATATCTGATGCTTCCGCTGACGCTTGTATGCCATCGAGCTATGTATTCGAGCCCTCGAGGCCCTGGCTTGTAATATAAAGCTTGTATGACTTTATTTATGTTTTAGAGTTGTGTTGTGGTATCTTCAAGTGAGTCCTTAGGCTTGATCATGTGCATTTGCGTGTATGATTAGTGCACGATTAAGCCGGGGGCGTCACACTTATGGTTGTCGCTTTATTGTATGAAATGCAAACGCCATGTAATTGCTTTACTTTATCACTATGCGTTAGCGATAGTTGTAGAAGCAATAGTTGGCGGGACGACCACGACGCAACGATGGAGATCAAGGTGTCGAGCCGGTGACGATGGAGATCATGACGATGCTTTGGAGATGGAGATCAAAAGCACAAGATGATGATGGCCATATCATGTCACATATTTTGATTGCATGTGATGTTTATCTTTTATGCATCTTATTTTGCTTAGTACGGCGGTAGCATTATAAGATGATCCCTTATGTAAATTTCAAGGTATAAGTGTTCTCCTTGAGTATGCACCGTTGCGACAGTTCGTCGTGTTGAGACACCACGTGATGATCGGGTGTGATAGACTCTACGTTCAAATACAACGGGTGCAAGACAGTTTTGCACATGCGGAATACTCGGGTTAAACTTGACGAGCCTCGCATGTACAGACATGGCCTCGGAACACTGGAGACCGAAAGGTCAAACGTGAATCATATAGAAGATATGATCAACATAGAGATGTTTACCATTGATGACTACTCCATCTCACGTGATGATCGGACATGGTTTAGTTGATTTGGATCACGTATCATTTAGATGACTTGAGGGATGTTTATCTAAGTGGGAGTTCTCAAGTAATTTGATTAATTGAACTTAATTTATCATGAACTTAGTCCTGATAGTATTTGCATATCTATGTTGTAGATCAATAGCTCGCGATGTAGTTCCCCTATTTTTTGATATGTTCCTAGAGAAAAATAAGTTAAAAGGTGATAGTAGCAATGATGCGGACTGGGTCCATGATCTGAGGATTATCCTCATTGCTGCACAGAAGAATTATGTCCTTGATGCACCGCTAGGTGACAGACCTATTGCAGGAGCAGATGCAGACGTTATGAATGTTTGACAAGCTCGGTATGATGACTACTTGATAGTTTAGTGCGCCATGCTTTACGGCTTAGAACCGGGACTTCAAAAATGTTTTGAACGCCATGGAGCATATGAGATGTTCCAAGAGCTGAAAATGATATTTCAGACTCATGCCCGTGTTAAGAGGTATGAGACCTCTAACAAGTACTTTGCCTACAAAATGGAGGCGAATAGCTCAGCTAGTGAGCATGTGCTCAGAATGTCTGGGTACTACAATCGCTTGAATCAAGTGGGAGATAATCTTCGAGATAAGATAGTGATTGAAAGAGTTCTCTAGTCACTATCACTAAGTTACTAGAACTTTGTGATGAACTATAATATGCAAGGGATGATGAAAACGATTCCCAAGCTCTTCGCGATGCTGAAATCGGCGAAGGTAGAAATCAAGAAATAGCATCAAGTGTTGATGGTTAACAAGACCACTAGTTTCAAGAAAAAGGGCAAGGGAAAGAAAGGGAACTTCAATAGGAATGGCAAGCAAGTTCCCACTCCCGTGAAGAAGCCCAAAGCTAGACCCAAACCTGAAACTGAGTGCTTCTACTGCAAAGGAAATGGTCATTAGAAGCGGAACTGCCCCAAATACTTGGCGGATAAGAAGGATGGCAAAGTGAACAAAGGTATATTTGATATACTTGTTATTGATGTATACTTTACTAGTGTTCATAGTATACCCTGGGTATTTGATACCGGTTCAGTTGCTAAGATTAGTAACTCAAAACAGGAGTTGCAAAATGAACAGAGACTAGTTAAGGGCGAAGTGACAATGTGTGTTGGAAGTGATTCCAAGGTTGATAAGATCACCATCGCACATTCCCTCTACCTTCGGGATTAGTGTTAGACCTAAATAAATGTTATTTGGTGTTTGCGTTGAGCATGAATATGATTGGATCATGTTTATTGCGATACGGTTATTCATTTAAGTCAGAGAATAATTGTTGTTCTATTTACATGAATAAAACCTTCTATGGTCATACACCCAATGTAAGTGGTTTATTGAATCTCGATCGTAGTGATACACATATTCATAATATTGATGCCAAAAGATGCAAAGTTGATAATGATAGTGCAACATATTTGTGGCACTGCCGTTTAGGTCATATTGGTATAAAGCGCATGAAGAAACTCCATATAGATGGGCTTTTGGAATCACTTGATTATGAATCATTTGATACTTGCGAACCATGCCTCATGGGCAAGATGACTAAAACTCCGATCTCCGGAACAATGGAGCGAGCCAATGACTTATTGGAAATAATACATACCGATGTATACGGTCCAATGAGTGGTGAGGCATGCGGCGGGTATCATTATTTTCTGATCTTCACCGATGATTTGAGCAGACATGGGTATATCTACTTAATGAAACACAAGTCTGAAATATTTGAAAAGTTTAAAGAATTTCAGAGTGAAGTGGAGAATCATCGTAATAAGAAAATAAAGTTTTCTACGATCTGATCGCGGAGGTGAATATTTGAGTTACGAGTTTGGCCCTCATTTAAAATAATGTGGAATAGTTTCACAACTCACGCCACCTGGAACACCACAGCATAATGGTGTGTCCGAACGTCGTAAATGTACTTTATTAGATATGGTGCGATCTATGATGTCTCTTACCGATTTACCACTATCGTTTTGGGGTTATGCATTAGAGATAGATGCATTCACGTTAAATAGGGTACCATCTAAATCCGTTGAGACGACACCGTATGACCTATGGTTTGGCAAGAAGCCTAAGCTGTCGTTTCTTAAAGTTTGGGGTTGTGACACTTATGTCAAAAGGCTTCAGCCTAATAAGCTCGAACCCAAATCGGAGAAGTGCGTCTTCATAGGATACCCTAAGGAAACAATTGGGTACACCTTCTACCACAGATCAAAAGGCAAGATCTTTGTTGCCAAGAATGGAACATTTCTAGAGAAGGAGTTTCTCTCGAAAGAAGTGAGTGGGAGGAAAGTAGAACTTGATGAGGTAATTGTACCTTCTCTCAATTTGGAAAGTAGCACATAAGAGAAATCTGTTCCCATGATGCCTACACCAACTAGAGAGGAAGCTAATGATGATGATCATGAAACTTCAGATCAAGTTACTACTGGACCTCGTAGGTCGAACAGAGCACGTTCCGCACCAGAGTGGTACGGTAATCCTGTCCTGGAAGTCATGTTACTAGACCAAGGCGAACCTACAAACTATGAAGAAGCTATGATGAGCCCAGATTCCGATAGATGGCTTGAGGCCATGAAATCTGAGATAGAATCCATGTATGAGAACAAAGTGTGGACTTTGGTGGACTTGCCCGATGATCAGCAAGCCATTGAGAATAAACGGATCTTCAAGAAGAAGACTGACGCTGATAGTAATGTCACTATCTACAAAGCTCGACTTGTCGCAAAAGGTTTTTGACAAGTTCAAGGAGTTGACTACGATGAGAGTTTCTCACCCATAGCGATGCTTAAGTCTGTCCGAATCATGTTAGCAATTGCCACATTTTATGATTATGAAATCTGGCAAATGGACGTCAAAACTGCATTCCTTGATGGATATCTTAAAGAAGAGTTGTATATGATGCAACCAGAAGGTTTTGTCAATCCTAAAGGTGCTGACAAAGTGTGCAAGCTCCAGCGATCCATCTATGGACTGGTGCAAGCATCTCTGAGTTGGAATATATGCTTTGATGAGGTGATCAAAGCATATGGTTTTATACAAACTTACGGTGAAGCCTGTATTTACAATAAAGTGAGTGGGAGCTCTGTAGCATTTCTGATATTATATGTGGATGACATATTGTTGATTGGAAATGATATAGAATTTCTGGATAGCATGAAAGGATACTTGAATAAGAATTTTTCAATGAAAGACCTCGGTGAAGCTGCTTACATATTGGGCATCAAGATCTATAGAGATAGATCAAGATGCTTGATAAGATTTTCAATGAATACATACCTTGACAAGATTTTGAAGGATTTCAAAATGGATCAGTCCAAGAAGGAGTTCTAGCCTGTACTATAAGATGTGAAGTTGAGTAAGACTCAAAGCCCGACCACGGCAGAAGATAGAGAGAGAATGAAAGTCATTCCCTATGCCTTAGCCATAGGTTCTATAAAGTATGCCATGCTGTGTACCAAACCTTTGTGTACCTTGCCATGAGTTTGGCAAGGGGGGACAATAGTGATCCAGGAGTAGATCACTAGACAGCGGTCAAAATTATCCTTAGAGGACTAATGAAATATTTCTCGGTTATGGAGGTGATAAAGAGTTCGTCGTAAAGAGTTACGTCGATGCAAGCTTTTACACCGATCCAGATGACTTTGAGTCTCAATCTGGATACATATTGAAATTGGGAGCAATTAGCTAGAGTAGCTCCATACAGAGCATTGCAGACATAGAAATTTGCGAAATACATACGGATCTGAATGTGGCAGACCCGTTGACTAAACTTCTCTCACAAGCAAAACATGATCACACCTTAGTACTCTTTGGGTGTTAATCACATGGCGATATGAACTAGATTATTGACTCTCGTAAACCCTTTGGGTGTTGGTCACATGGCGATGTCAACTATTGGTGTTAATCACATGGCGATGTGAACTAGATTATTGACTCTAGTAAACCCTTTGGGTGTTGATCACATGGCGATGTGAACTAGATTATTGACTCTAGTGCAAGTGGGAGACTAAAGGAAATATGCCCTAGAGCCAATAATAAAGTTGTTATTTTATATTTCCTTATTCATGATAAAGGTTTATTATTCATGCTAGAATTGTATTGATCAGAAACTTAAATACATGTGTGAATACATAAACAAACACCGTGTCCCTAGTGAGCCTCTACTAGACTAGCTCGTTGATCAGAGATGGTTAAGGTTTCCTAACCATGGACATGAGTTGTCATTTGATAACGGGATCACATCATTAGGAGAATGATGTGATGGACAAGACCCATCCGTTAGCTTAGCATAATGGTTGTTCAATTTTATTGCTATTGCTTTCTTCATGTCAAATACATATTCCTTCGACTATGAGATTATGCAACTCCCGAATACTGGAGGAATGCCTTGTGTGCTATCAAACATCACAACGTAACTGAGTGATCATAAAGATGCTCTACAGGTATCTCCGAAGGTGTTTGTTGGGTTGGCATAGATCGAGATTAGGATTTGTCACTCCGAGTATCGGAGAGGTATCTCTGGGCCCTCTCGGTAATGCACATCATAAGAAGCCTTGCAAGCAAAGTAACTAATGAGTTAGTTGCAGGATGATGTATTACGGAATGACTAAAGAGACTTGCCGGTAACGAGATTGAACTAGGTATGTAGATACCGACGATCGAATCTCGGGAAAGTAACATACCGATGGACAAAGGGAATAACGTATGTTGCCATAACGGTTCGACCGATAAAGATCTTCGTAGAATATGTAGTAGCCAATATGAGCATCCAGGTTCCGCTATTGGTTATTGACCGGAGAGGTGTCTCGGTCATGTCTACATAGTTCTCGAACCCGTAGGGTCCGCACGCTTAATGTTCGATGATGATTTAGTATTATATGAGTTATGTGATTTGGTGACCGAATGTTGTTCGGAGTCCTAGATGAGATCACGGACTTGACAAGGAGTCTTGAAATGGTCGAGAGGTAAAGATTGATATATAGGACGATGGTATTCGGACACCGGAAGTGTTCCAGAGTGTATCGGGTATTTATCGGAGTACCGGAGGGGTTACCGGAACCCCCGGGGGAAAGATATGGGCCATAAGAGGGGAGCACACCAGCCCACAAGGGGTGGCGCCCCACCCCCCCAAGGAAGGAGGCCGAGTGGGAGAAGGGAAAGAGGGGATTCGGCTCCCCCGTTCCTTGTCTCCTTCCTCTTCCCTTTTCCCCCTCCGGCAATTATGGAAGGGGGGAGGCTGAATTGGGGAGGACCCCAAGTAGGATTCCTCCTACTTGGGGTGCACCCTTTCTGCTCTCCTCCCCCTCCCACCTATATATACATGGGGAGGGGGCACCTAGAACACACAACAACAATTGTTAGCCGTGTGCGGCGCCCCCCCTCCACAGTTTACGCCTCTGGTCATATCTTCGTAGTGCTTAGGCGAAGCCCTGCGCAGATCACTTCACCATCACCGTCACCATGCCATCATGCTGACAGACCTCATCTACTTCCTCGACACCTTGCTGGATCAAGAGGACGAGGGACGTCATCGAGCTGAACATGTGCAGAACTCGGAGGTGCCGTACGTTCGGTACTTGATCGGTCGGAGCTAGAAGAAGTTCGACTACATCAACCGCGTTGTCAAACGCTTTCGCTTTCGGTCTATGAGGGTACATAGACATACTCTCCCCCTCTCGTTGCTATGCATCTCCTAGATAGATCTTGCGTGGGCGTAGGAATTTTTTTGAAATTGCATGCTATGTTTCCCAACAGGTATTTCCCTCAGTGATGAAACCAAGGTTATCGAACCAGTAGGAGAACCAAGGAACACTACGTAAACAACACCTGCACACAAAGAACAAATACTTGCAACCCGACGTGTTAAAGGGGTTGTCAATCCCTTTCGGCTAACGGCGCCAGAAATTGGAAGTTGACGGGAGATAAATTGTAGTAGATTGGATAAATAGATCGTGAATAAAATAAAGTGCAGCAAAATATTTTTGGGTTTTTAGAAATATAGATCTGAAAATAAAAGTGGCAAATAAATAAAAAGGCAAATAGAAAAATAGATCTAAAAATATATGATGAGAAAATAGACCCGGGGGCCGTAGATTTCACTAGTGGCTTCTCTCGAGAAAAATAGCATATGGTGGGTAAACAAATTACTATTGGGCAATTGATAGAACTTCAAATAATTATGATGATATCCAGGCAATGACCATTATATAGGCATCATGTCCAAGATTAGTAGACCGACTCCTGCCTGCATCTACTACTATTACTCCACACATCGACCTCTATCCAGCATGCATCTAGTGTATTAAGTTCATGGAGAAACGGAGTAATGCAATAAGAACGATGACATGATGTAGACAAGATCTATTTATGTAGAAATAGACCCCATCTTGTTATCCTTAATAGCAACGATACATACGTGTCGGTTCCCCTTCTGTCACTGGGATCAAGCACCGTAAGATCGAACCCATCACAAAGCACCTCTTCCCATGGAAAGAAAAATTGATCTAGTTGGCCTAACTAAACCAAAGATTAGAAGAAGAAATACGAGGCTATAAGTAATCATGCATATAAGAGATCAAAAGACTCAAATAACTTTCATGATAAAAACATAGATCTAATCATAAACTCAAAGTTCATCGGATCCCAACAAACACACCGCAAAAAGAATTGCATCAAATAGATCTCCAAGAGACCATTGTATTGAGAATCAAAAGAGAGAGAGGAAGCCATCTAGCTACTACCTACGGACCCGTAGGTCTACAATGAACTACTCACGCATCATCGGAGAGGCACCAATAAGGATGATGAACCCCTCCGTGATGGTGTCTAGATTGAATCTGTGGTTTCTGGAACTTGCGGCGGCTGGAATTGATTTTCGTCGACTCCCCTAGGGTTTCTGGAATATTGGGGTATTTATAGAGCAAAGAGGCGGTGCGGGAGGTGGCCGAGGTGGGCACAACCCACCTGGGCGTGCCTGGGCCCCCAGGCGCGCCCTGGTGGGTTGTGCTCCCCTCGGAGCCCCCCTCAGGTACTTTCTTGGCCCAACTTGTGTCTTCTGGTCCATAAAAAATCACCAAAAAGTTTTGCTGCGTGTGGACTCCGTTTGGTATTGATTTCCCGTGAAGTAAAAAACAAGCAAAAAACAGCAACTGGCACTGGGCACTATGTCAATAGATTAGTCCCAAAAAATGATATAAAGTTGCTATAAAATGATTGTAAAACATCCAAGAATGATAATATAACAACATGGAACAATCAAAAATTATAGATACGTTGGAGACGTATCAGCGGACTGGGTCCATAATCTGAGGATTATCCTCACTGTTGCATTGAAGGCTTATGTCCTTGATGCACCACTAGGTGTGCCACTCGCTCCCTCAACTGTGGATGTTGTGAACATTTGGTAGGTGAGGTGTGATGACACTTGATAGTTCAGTGCACGATGCTTTACGGCTTAGAACCGGGGCTCCAAAAGCGTTTTGAGAACCACGGGGCATATGAAATGTTTCAGGAGCTAAAATTGGTATTTCAGGATCACACCCGTGTGGAGAGGTATGACACCTTAGACAAGTTCTTTAGTTGTAAGATGGAGGAGAACAGCTCCGTTAGCGAGCATGTACTCAAAATGTCTAGGTACTTCAATCGCTTGAATCAGTTGGGAGTTAATCTTCCAAATGAAGTAGTGATTGTCAGGATTCTTCAGTCACTGCCACCAAGCTACAAAGGCTTCGTCATAAACTATAACATGCAAGGGATGGAGAAGACACTCCCTGAGCATTTCGCGATGCTTAAAGCCGTGGAAGTAGAAATGAAGAAAGAGCATCAAGTGTTGATGGTTAAAAAGACGACCGATTTTAAAAGGGGTAAGGGAAAGAAAGGGAACTTCAAGAAGAATGGCAAGCCAGTGTCGCTCATGTGAAGAAACCCAAGCAAGTTGGACCCAAACCTGAGACTGGGTGTTTCTATTGTGAGGGGAATGGCCTCTAGAAGCGGAACTGCCCTGTGTACTTGGAAGATAAGAAGGCTAGCAACATCAAGAAAGGTATATTTGATATAATCCCTTCGTCCCAAAATAAGTGACTCAACTTTGTACTAACTTTGAGTTAGTACAAAGTTGATTCACTTATTTTGGGACGGAGGGAGTACATGTTATTGATTTGTACCTTACTAGTGCTCGTAGTAGCACCTGGGTATTTGATACTGGTTCAGTTGCTAATATTTGTAACTCGAAATAGGAGCTGTGGAATAAACAAAGACTAGCCAAGGACGAGGTGACGATGCACGTTGGAAATGGCTCCAAGGTTGATGTGATCACTGTCGACACGCTCCCTCTACGTCTACCTTTGGGATTAGTTTTAAACCTCAATAATTGTTATTGGTGCCCGCGTTGAGCATGAACATTATGTCTAGATCTTGTTTATTGCGAGATGGTTATTCATTTAAATTGGAGAATAATGGCTGTTCTATTTATATGAATAATATCTTTTATGGTCATGCACCCAATGTGAATGGTTTATTCTTGTTGAGTCTCGATCGTAGTAATACACCTGTTCACAACATTGATGCCAAAAGATGCAAAGTGAATGATGATAGTACCACATACTCGTGGCACTGCCTCTTAGGTCATATTGGTGTAAAAGCGCATGAAGAAACTCTATACCAATGGACTTTTGGAATCACTTGACTTTGGATCATTTGATACATGTGAACCATGCCTCATGGGCAAGATGACTAAAATCCCGTTTTCTGGTATAATGGAGCGGACAAGTGACTTGTTGGAAATAATGCATATCGATGTATGTTGTTCAATGAGTGTTGAAGCACGCGGTGGATATCGTTATTTCCTGACCTTCACGGACGATTTAAGTAGATGTGGGTTTATTTACTTAAGGAAACACAAGTCTGAAACATTTGAAAGGTTCAAGGAGTTTGAGAGTGAAGTAGAGAATCATCATAACAAGAACATAAAATTTATACGATTATCGTGGAGGTGAATATCTGAGTTATGAGTTTGGTATGCATTTAAGACAATGTGGAATTTTTTCACAACTCACTCCACCTGGAACACCACATCGTAATGGTGTGTCCGAACGTCATAATTGCACTCTATTGGATATGGTGCGTTCTATGACGTCTCTTGGCAATTTTCCACTATTGCTTTGGGGTTATGCATTAGAGACAACTGCATTCACTTTAAATAGGGCACCATCTAAATCCGTTGAGATGACACCGTATGAATTATGGTTTGGCAAGAAACATAAGTTGTCATTTCTTAAAGTTTGGGGATGCGACGCTTATGTCAAGAGGCTTCATCCTGATAAGCTCGAACCCAAGGTGGAGAAGTGCGTCTTCATAGGATACCCCAAAGAGACCATTGGGGATACCTTCTATGATAGATCCGAGGGCAAGATCTTCATTGCCAAGAATAGATCCTTTCTAGAGAAGGGGTTTCTCTCGAAAGAAGTGAGTGGGAGGAAGGTAGAGCTTGATGAGGTAATCATACCTTCTCTTGATTTTGATAATAGCGCATCATAGAAAGAAGTTCCCGTGATGCCTACACCAGCCGGAGAGGAAGCTAATGATGATGGTCATGAAACTTTGAATCAAGCTACTACTGAATTTCTTAGGTCAACCAGGACACGTACCGCCCCTGAATGGTATGGTAATCCTATCTTGGAAGTCATGTTGGACAACGGTGTACCTATGAACTATGAATAAGCAATGATGAGCCTGAATTTCGACAACTGGCTTGAGGCCATGAAAACGGAGATAGGATCCATGTATGAAAACCAAGTATGGACTTTCCTAGACTTACCTGATGACCGAAAGGTCACTGAGAACAAATGTATCTATAGGAAGAAGATGGACACTGATGGTAATGTCACCGTATGTAAAGCTCGACTTGCCGCAAAGGGGTTTTTGACAAGTTCAAGAGATTGATTACGATAAGACTTTCGCACCCGTAGCAATGCTGAAGTCTGTTAGGATTATGTTAGCAATTGCTGCATTTTTTGATTATGAAATCTGGCAGATGGACGTCTAAATAACATTCCTTAATTGTTTCCTTAAGGAAGAGTTGTATATGATGCAATCGAAAGGTTTTGTCGATCCTAAGAATGTTGATAAGGTATGCAAGCTCCACCGATCCATTTATGGACGGGTGCGAGCATCTCGGAGTTGGAATCTTTGCTTTGATGAGGCGATCAAAGCTTTCGGATTTATCCAAGCTTATGGAGAAGCTTGTATTTACAATAAAGTGAGTGGGAGCTCTATAGCATTTCTAATACTGTATGTGGATGCCATATTATTGATTAGAAATGATACAAAATTTCTAGAAAGCATAAAAGGTTATTTGAACAAGAGTTTTTCTATGAAAGACCTCCGTGAAGTTTCTTACATATTGGGCATCAAGATCTTTAGAGATAGATCAAGACGCCAAATAGGACTTTCACAAAGTACATACCTTGACAAAGTTTTAAAGAAGTTCAAAATGGACCAGTCGAAGAAGGGTTCTTGCCTGTGTTGCAAGGTGTGAAGTTGAGTAAGACTCAAAGCCCGACCACGACAGAAGAAAGATAAAGGATGAAAGTCATCTCCTATGCCTCAGCCGTAGGCTCTATCATGTATGCCATGCTGTGTATCAGACCTGATGTGTGCCTTGCCATAAGTTTGGCTGGGAGGTACCAGAGTGATCTGGGAGTGGATCACTGGACAGCGGTAAAAAATATCCTTAAGTACCTAAAGAGGACTAAGGAAATGTTTCTCGTTTATGAAGGTGACAAAAAGCGCATCGTAAAGGGTTACGTCGATGCTAGCTTTGACACTGATCCGAATGATGACTCGAAGTCTCAAACCGGATACATATTTATTTTGAATGGCGGAGCAGTTAGTTGGAGTAGCTCCAAGCAGAGCGTGGTAGCAGCATCTACATGACATAGAGATTTGCAAAGTTCATACGATCTGAATGTGGCAGACCCGTTAACTAAACCTCTTCCATGAGCAAACATGATCAACACCATAACTCTATGGGTGTTAGATTTGTTACAACGTAAACTAGATTATTAACTCCAGTGCAAGTGGGGGACTGATGTCTACTACACAACTTATTCTTGTAGACTCGTGTTGGGCCTCCAAGCACAGAGTTTTGTAGGGCAGTAGCAAATTTCCCTCAAGTGGATGACCTAAGGTTTATCAATCCGTGGGAGGTGTAGGATGAAGATGGTCTCTCTCAAACAACCTTGCAACCAAATAATAAAAAGTCTCTTGTGTCCCCAACACACCAAATACAATGGTAAATTGTATAGGTGTACTAGTTCGGCGAAGAGATGGTGATACAAGTGTAGTAATGATAGTAGATATTGATTTTTTAAATAGGAACAATAAAAACAGCAAGGTAGCAATTGATAAAACGGAGCACAAATGGTATTGCAATGCTTGAAAATGAGGCCTAGGGTCCATACTTTTGCTAGTGTAATCTCTCAACAATGCTAATCTAATTGGATCATATAACCATCCCTCAACGTGCAACGAAGAATCACTCCAAAGTTCTTATCTAGCGGAGAACATAAGAAGAAATTGTTTGTAGGGTACGAAACCACCTCAAAGCTATTCTTTCCGATCGATCTATCCTAGAGTTCATACAAAACTAACACCAAGCTATTCTTTCTAATCGATCTAACCAAGAGTTCATACTAAAATAACACCATATTATGCACATCAACCAACTCTAATGTCACCTAGATACTCCAATGTCACCGCGAGTATCCGTGAGTTGATTATGCGATATGTATCAAACAATTTCAAATTCATAATACTCAATCCAACACAAAGAACCTCAAAGAGTGCCCCGAGATTTCTACCGGAGAAAGGAGGACGAAAACGTGCATCAACCCCGATGCATAGATTACCCCAATGTCACCTCGGGAATCTGCGAGTTGAGTGCCAAAACATATATCAAGTGAATCAATATGATACCCCATTGTCACCACGGGTATTCATAGCAAGACATACATAAAGCGTTCTTAAATCCATAAAAGTATTCAATCCGATAAAACGAAATCTCAAAGGGAAAACTCAATTCATCACAACAAGATAGAGAGGGGAAAACACCATATGATTCAACTATATTAACAAAGCCCGCGCTACATCAAGATCGTGGCATCTCAAGAACACGAGAGAGAGAGAGAGAGAGATTAAACACAGAGCTACTGGTACAAACCCGCAGCCCCGAGGGTGGACTACTCCCTCCTCATCGTGGTGGCCGCCGGGATGATGAAGATGGACACCGGTGATGATTTCCACCTCCGGCAGGGTGCCGGAACGGGGTCTAGATTGGTTTTTCGTGGCTACAGAGGCTTGCGGCGGCAGAACTTCTGATCTAGGGTTACCCCGAGGGTTTTTGGAATATTTGGGAATTTGTAGGGCAAAGAGGCGGTGCGGGAGGCCACCGAGGTGGGCACAACCCACCTGGGCGCGCCTGGGCCCCCAGGCGCGTCCTGGTGGGTTGTGCTCTCCTCGGAGCTCCCCTCTGGTACTTCTTTGGCCCACCGGGTGTCTTCTGGTCCAGAAAAAATCTCCAAAAAGTTTCGCCGCGTTTGGACTCCGTTTGGTATTGATTTTCTGCGATGTAAAAAAAAGCAAAAAACAGCAACTGGCACTGGGCACTATGTCAATAGGTTAGTCCCAAAAAATGATATAAAGTTGCTATAAAATGATTATAAAACATCCAAGAATGATAATATAACGGCATGAATACTTCATAAATTATAGATACATTGGAGATGTATCAGCATCCCCAAGCTTAATTCCTACTCGTCCTCGAGTATGTAAATGATAAAAGAAATAATTTATGAAGTGTGAATGCTGGCAAAGTGCATAAGTTTGATCAATGATAATCTCAATCACTTTTCCTAGCATCATAACAACAATTCTTTCTCGTAAAACTTCTCATGTTAAAGTAGCAACCAATTCACATGTTAAGGTTCAAACAATGAATTCTCTTGAAACTCAATAACCTATATTCTTAGTCACCAAACAATTGCAATTCAACTTATTCAACAGAGTCTAAGTAAGAGCTCCACATACTCAATCATCATATAGTCTTCTATGATTGCTAGTACTCAAAGCATATTCTTAGAACAAATGGCATCCATCAAACACAGAGAAAGATAGGGGCTTAATATTTTGCCTCCCAACTCATTTATCATAGAGATAATTGTCAACAATAATAAATCATGATCAAATATATTTGACTGGTCATATGTGCCTAGATCTTTCCCCACCACATGATGCTTGCCAAATAGAGAATAGTTGAGGTTGAAATGATATTTCATACTATTGACTCTTTGCATAAAAGTAAATACTGAAAAGTAAAAGATAGGCCCTTCGTAGAGGGAAGCAGAGGTTGTCATGCGCTTTTTATTTGGATGCCCAAGCTCTTAATGCAAAGGAACGCCATGTTATATTGCCCCTTATAATAGCAACCTTTATTATGCAGTCCATCGCTTTTATTACTTTGCCATCACAAGTTCGTACAACGCTCAATTTTCCCTTACAATAAAAGATCAAACATATTTAGGAGCAATTTTTATTGCTTTATGCACCAATGACAACTTACTTGATGGATCTTATTCAATCCATAGGTAGGTATGGTGGACACTCATGGCAAGAAACTGGGTTTAAGGGTTTTTGGATGAACAAGTAGTATCTCTACTTAGTATGAATTTTTGGCTAGCAAAAGATCCTAGGCAAACACCACATGTTGGAGGATCCACAACAATATAACTTCTATGCAAATATACACAACCATAACTCATTACGTTGTCTTCCTTGTCCAACTTCAACTAATTTGCTCAAGGTTGAAAATAATTAATGGGTATTCACAATCATAGAAGATGACCAAGATAATATATTTGCATGTGAAAGTTCTCTTCCTTGTACTAATCATTCATGAATTGCTTGTATGACCAATATTGTGATTGTCAAGCTTCAAAAGATTTCACTTTCTAAACCCAATGTGAATCCACTACTAGGCATGATATGGACATATAACTTCAACTTCATGATATTCAATTCATTCAATAATTTACTCATAGGATATAAGTGAAGCACAAGAGTAAATAACAAACTACTCCAAAAAGATATAAGTGAAGATCAAGCGAGTAGTTGAGTAAAGGGGTAGCTAAGTGAGGACTCTTTCTTATTTAAAAACTTTCAGATCTAAGTACTTTATTAAAACAACAAGCAAAACAAAACAAAATGACATTCCAAGAATGGCACAACTCATGTGAAGAAGCAAAAACTTAGGCTCAACCGATACTAACCGATAATTGTTGAAGAAGAAAGGTGGGATGCCCACCGGGGCATCCCCATGCTTAGATGCTTCAGACTTCTTGAAATATTATCTGGGGATGCCTTGGGCATCCCCAAGCTTGAGCTTTTGTGTCTCCTTAATTCCTCTCATATCACGATTTCCCTAAATCTTAAAAACTTCATCCACACAAAACTCAACAAGAACTCGTGAGATAAGTTAGTATAAATCAATGCAAAAACCTTATCATTCCCTACTGTAGAAAATCACTAAAATTATTATTTAACATTGCATACTAAATGCCTCTTCATATTTAATAGTCCTATCCTCAAATAGAATCATTAAACAAGCAAACATATGCAAACAATGCAAACATAACAGCAATCTGCCAAAACAGGACAGTCTGTAAAGAGTGCAATTGTACTCATACTTCCCTAACTCCAAAAATTATGAAAATTTACCACACTGTATAAAATTTATTAGAGCTTATTGTGAAAATGATTTCAACATTTTATCACATTCTGACTTTTCTAGAGAATTTTGCAACAGTGACAAACTTTCTATTTTGAAACAGCAACTCACATACTTGCAAAATAAGCATGGTGAAGGCTATCCTTGCCACTTTTATTGAAATGAAAGATGCAAAACATTATTATAAATAACATCAAGCAAATACTAATAAAATAAAATTATACTCCAAGCAAAACACATATCATGTGATGAATGAAAATATAGCTTCAAGTGAGGTTACCGATAATGTTGAAGACGAAAGAGGGGATGCCTTCCGGGGCATCCCCAAGCTTAGTTGCTTGGATATTCCTTGAATATTACCTTGGGGTGCCTTGGGAATCCCCAAGCTTAGGGTCTTGTCACTCCTTATTCTCCTCATATCGATATCTCACCCAAAACTTGAAAACTTCAATCACACAAAACTTAACGGAACTTCGTGTGATGGGTTAGTATGATAAAGATAAATCATTCACTTTGGTACTATCAAGATAAGATTCATAATTGTTCTCACACAATTCCTACTTTACTGTATCATTTCCACAATTTATATTGAGCAATATAAGCCATAGAAACTAGAAAACAAGCAAACTATGCATTGAAAACAGAATCTGTCAAAAACAGAACAGTACATAAAGTTCTTAATTAAGGTCATACTTATGTAACTCCAGAAATTCTGAAAAATGAGGAAAACGTAGAAAATTTGTATACCCATCAACTGTAAAAAATTCAAAATGTTTCCAAGTTCCAGTAAAAGACAGGAATTTCTGCACTGGATGCAAAAGTTTCTGTTTTTGCACAGAATCAAGTCAACTATCATCCACACTATCCCAAAGGCTTTACTTGGCACTTTATTGAAATAAAAGTTATAAAACATGATTACTACAGTAGCCTAATCATGTGAACACACAAAAACAGTAGGTAAAAGTGTTGGGTTGTCTCCCAACAAGCGATTTTCTTTAATGCCTTTTAGCTAGGCATGATGATTTCAATGATGCTCGCATAAAAGATAAGAATAGAAACACAAAGAGAGCATCATGAAGCATATGACTAGCACATTTAAGCCTAACCCACTTCCTATGCATAGGGATTTTGTGAGCAAACAACTTATGGGAACAAGAATCAACTAGCATAGGAAGGCAAAACAAGCAAAACTTCAAGATTTTCATTACATAGAGAGGAAACTTGATATTATTGCAATATGTAAAAGCATATGTTCCCCTCTCATAATAATTTTCAGTAGCATCATGAATGAATTAAAAAATATAGATATCACATAAAGCATTATTTTCATGATCCACATGCATAAAAAATTTATTACTCTCCTCATAAGAATATTTATTCTCATTAATAGTAGTGGGAGCAAACTCAACAAAATAACTATCATGTGACACTTGATTGGCATAATCATATGGAGCATTAAAATCATGATGACAAGTTTCATTGTTATCATTATTCTTTATAGCACACATGTCATCACCATAATCATCATAGATAGCAACTTTGTTGTCATAATCAATTGAAACCTCTTCCAAAATAGTGGATTCATCACTAAATAAAGTCATGACCTCTCCAAACACACTTTCATAATTATCACAATAAGATTCAACACCCTCTGTTGGGGATATTACTACTGGGTATAAACCGGCCAGGAGAGGCCAGGTTATCCCCATAATGAGTTATTATACTTGAAGCCCACTTGGACAAAGATGGAGGCGCTTTATGAAGGCCCGGGGCCCAACGGCGGATTAAGGCCTGTAGACATAAACCGACATTGATATGTAAACTTGTGTTATAAGATAGAAAGAGTAGAGACCGAGCCGGACATGTTCATGAGCCGGCCTCGGGATCCTGTAAACCGACGGGCGTCAACCCATGTATATAAGGGGACGACCCGGCGGCGGTTTGAGGGGAGACATACAACAACTCGAGAGCCAGGCATAGCGGATTCGCTCCCTGGTCATCGAAACCCTAGCAATTCCACAACAACTGGATTAGGCCTTTACCTTCACCGCAAGGGGCCGAACCAGTATAAACTCTCTGCGTCCCTTGTCCGCTTTAACCCCTTTAAGCTAACCAGTCGCGATGGCTCCACGACTAAGTCCTTTCTCTAGGACATCTGCCGTGACAAGACCATGACAGTTGGCGCCCACCGTGGGGCTATCGCACGATGGTTTCGAGTTCTTAGAGGGCAGCTTCGAAGGACTCAAGGGATACGCTGTGGGCCGGATGACCAAAAGTCGTCGCGGCAAGCTCTATATCGATGACGCAGGCTGGGGCCCCGAGGCCGGTTCGATTGAGTACGGGTACCAGGTCCCCTTCGGCGGCATTCATGTGTTCATTGGCAAGATTGGGGAACTGGGCCCTGAGCCGGACATCTGCATCGACATCGTCGAAACGGCTCAGCGTGCGAGGTCTGCCCGGGTTAAGCCTGTCATGAAGCATGCCTTCGTGGGAGTCATCCACGGAGTGGAATCTGAAGATGGATCGGAATATGATGGCGAAACCATTGTTTATTCCGGTGACGAGTCATCTACTGGAGAGATCGAGTCATTATACCAGCTGCAAGATGGCCGGTTTGGTGGTTGTTCCGATGGCGACAGTATTCCGGACTCTCTCGACCTGCCAAGCCGGGTTGCGATCTTCATGGCCGGTACGCAGTCAGCGCCGCAATCTTCGACCGCTGCGGCGATGATCTCCGGTTCAGCAGCGGCGACGGCCGCTGGGGCAGGAGGCCCTGCACCATCACCGGCTCAGGCTCTTTCCGATTTATTCGACACCTTGGCAGCACTGTTAGCGGCCGAAGTCCGCCCGGCGGATCAGGAGCGGCACAACGCAGAAGTGGCGAAGGTGAAGGATCAGATAGCCCAAGCCAAGGTGGATTTGGTAGCTGAAAACACCAGGATGGCTGCAGAGCGGGCCGAGTTAGATGCACAGGCCTATCGGCTTACGTTGGATCAGAACGCATCCAATGATGTAATGAGGAGAAGGTACCGGTCTCACCTGCCTCCGGTTTACGAAGCCAGGAATCTCTTCAGTACGCCAGGGGCCGGAACCAGCAACCAGCCAGTGGTAAACCGGGTAGAAGCGCCTGGAATGGGGACGTCGGTTCAGCCGCGCGCAATGGATCCGCCTCTTCAGAATTACCCATCCTAGCATGTGCCCACGCCTCAGGGTCATTATTCCAACCCCTTGGATAACATAGTCGCGGCCGCTTCACGATTGGCAGCCCTTCCAGTCGATGGTGAGTCCCTTGTAGCGGTGGAGACGCGACAGGCTAGGGAGCTCCTTCAGACAGCTTTGACTCAGCAACAGGCTTATTCCTACAGTCGCGAGAGGATTCATTCCACCCCCCGCCCAAGCCGGAGTTACAGCAGGCATGTTGATGAACCGGCTGTGTCTAGCAGTGCCCGCAATCGTAATCCGCTACGAGGCCATAACCCGGCGGGTGGCGGTGTTGATGCTCAGGATGTGGTGGACCGTGCTAGGGCACGTCGAGAGGCTGAGTTAGCAGCACAGAACGCGGCCCGTCAGCTTACTCCGGTTCATCCAACAACTCCGGTGGAACCAGGGGTTACCTCCAGTTCTTTGGGGGTGCCGTGTCTCGTCCCAGCATTACGCAATGTACGGCTGCCCAAGGACTTCAAGGGCCCACGTAAAGTACCAAATTACACTGCCGATTTATCCCCCGAGTCGTGGGTGGAGAGTTATGAGATGGCGATGGAGATGCTGGACGTAGATGATGCGGCATGTGCTAAGTACTTCACCATGATATTGGAAGGGACAGCTCGCACTTGGTTGAAAAACCTACCAGCTAACTCCATTGGGTCATGGGCCGAGCTAAGAGCCCGGTTTATTCAGAATTTCAAAGACACGTGCAAGCAGCCCATGTCAATTGTGGATTTAGCTGCCTGTGTCCAGGAGGAAGGAGAATCAACAACCCATTGGGTGCGCCGGGTTTCAGAGATTTTACATTCATCGGACCGCATCAACGCTGATACGGCCGTTTTGACATTGGAGGGCAATTGTCGGTTTATGCCTCTTAAGTTGAAGCTGGGACGGCTCAAACGCCATTGCAATGACATGGGGACTCTTATGGCAGCTCTGGTGAAATACGCCGACTCTGATAGTACCAAGGACCCTGAATCTGATGATGACAAGACAGGAAAGGGAAAGAAGGGTGGCAGCACCAAAGGGCAGCAGCATAACTCGGCGGGGCATGGAAACAGTGGTAAGCGTAAAGCGGATAACAGTTCAAATTTTGTAGCTAATACCAACGCGCAGGGTAATGGTCAGCGTCAGAAGGGTAAACCGCCCCCGCGTGGAAGAGAACCAAGTCCCAATCCGGAGCGCCTGAATTACCTGTTGAACCATCCCTGCCCAAAGCACGGATCGCGGGACAAGCCGGCCACGCACCTCTGGAAGGATTGTTATATTATGCGAGAATTCAAAGATTCAGATTTTTTCCGGAATGATAATGGACCGGCTGGCGGTTCAGGCCCCGGGTCTCATGGGCCGGGTTATGGTGGAGGCAGTTCCGGTTCAGGATTCCATGGTAATCAAAGCGGACATGGCAATCAAGGCAATCAAGGCAACCAAGGTGGTTATAATCATCAGGGGAACCAACAGTAGCACCAGCAGTCGGGTTACCAGAGCAACCCGAAGCAGTTAAACAGTGGACAGTACCATGTCTTCACCACCAGCCTGTGCAAGCGTGATCAGAAGCTTCATAAAAGGGCAGTGAACTCCGTTGAACCGGCGGTGCCCCATTACTGACGCTGGTCTGAACAACCCATTGTGTGGAGTCGAGAGGATCATCCACCTCGGGTTGATAATCCGGGTCATCTGGCGTTGGTGGTGGCACCTCAGGTGGGAGGTTACAAGTTCACTAAAGTACTCATGGGTGGGGGGAGTAGTATCAATATCCTTTATTATGAAACCTTCCGTCGCATGGGGTTAACAGATAAAAATCTTAAACAGTCCAGCACGGTCTTCCATGGTGTGGTACCTGGTAAATCGGCGTATCCGGTCGGTAAGATAGCTCTGGAGGTTGCTTTTGGTGACGAGCATGATTCAAGATCAGAAACATTGACCTTTGATGTGGTGAAAATCAAGAGCCCGTATCATGCCCTGTTTGGGCGGCCGGCTTATGCTAAATTCATGGCGAGGCCCTGTTATGTCTATCTGCAGCTCAAGATGCCGGGTCATAAGGGGACCATCACGGTACATGGGAGTCGTAAGATCGCTTTGGAATGTGAAGAAGGTGATGCGGCTTATGCGGAGTCGGTTTGTGCAACAGAGGAGTTGAAGTTTTACAAAGACAATGTTGATCCGGCAGATATGACTTCCTTGAAGAAGCCAACTACAGAGCATGATCCGGCCTTGAAGTTTAAGTCGGCTGATGAGACTAAGCTGGTTGATTTCGTTCCTGGCGATTCATCCCAGCAGTTCAGCATCAGCGCTACCTTGGATCCAAAATAGGAAAGCGCGCTCATCGAGTTCATCCGTGAGAACCGGGACATCTTTGCGTGGAAGCCTTCTGACATGCCAGGTGTACCGAGGGAACTCGCTGAGCACACTCTTAATGTTGATCCCAAGTTTAAACCGGTCAAGCAGTTTCTCCGCTGGTTCAATGAAGAAAGACGCAAGGCTATTGGTGAGGAAGTGGCCAGGCTCTTGGCAGCTGGCTTTATTGTTGAGGTATTTCATCCTGAGTGGTTGGCTAATCCGGTGCTAGTACTTAAGAAAAATGGCACTTGGCGTATGTGTGTGGACTACACAGATTTGAACAAGGCTTGTCCAGCGGATCCTTTTGCCCTCCCTCGTATTGATCAAATCATTGATGCTACGGCGGGTTGCGAGCGTTTGAGTTTTCTGGATGCTTATTCTGGCTACCATCAGATCAAAATGGCAGTTAAGGACCAGGAGAAGACAGCTTTCATAACTCCCTTTGGAGCCTTCTGCTATGTGTCTATGCCCTTTGGGCTAAAGAGTGCCCAGGCGAATTATCAGCGCTGTGTGCAGAACTGTCTTCATGATCAGATCGGCCGCAATGTTCATGCTTATGTGGATGATATTGTGGTGAAATCCAGAGAGAAGAAGACATTGATAGATGACTTGAAAGAGACCTTTGATAACCTCCGGGTTTATAAGATGATGCTTAATCCGGCCAAATTTGTCTTTGGTGTACCGGCAGACAAGCTTTTGGGCTTTCTGGTGTCTAACAGGGGCATTGAAGCTAATCCGGAGAAAATCAAGGCCATAACTTCTTTGGCTAAACCGAAGTGCATCAATGAGGTTCAACGCTTGGCAGGCCGGATTGCAGCCTTGAGCCGGTTTATCAGTCGCCTCGGGGAGAAGGCTATCCCTTTATATCAGATGCTGAAGAAGACGGACAATTTCGTCTGGAGCGACGCCGCCAATGAAGCGTTTGAGGATTTAAAGCGGCAGCTAGCCGAACCGCCTGTCCTTGCTGCTCTTGTTGATAAAGAGCCTTTGTTGTTATATGTGGCTGCCAATGCCCGGGCAGTTAGCGTGGCTATTGTGGTGGAGCGCAAGGAGACCGGAAAGGAGTATCCGGTTCAACGGCCGGTTTATTACATCAGTGAGGTACTTATTGAGTCTAAGCAAAGGTACCCACATTGGCAGAAGCTGGTGTATGGAGTTTTTATGGCAAGCTGGAAGCTTAAGCAATATTTCCAGGGTCATCCCATCACTGTGGTCAGCTCTGCTCCTTTGGGGGAAATAATCCGGAACAGGGAAGCGACTGGCTGGATTGCCAAGTGGGCCATTGAGCTTGGACCTCACAGGTTAAATTATGTGCCTCGGACGGCAATCAAATCACAAGCATTGGTGGATTTCATCAATGATTGGACAGAGTTACAGGCGCCAGAAGAGAAGCCGGATCATACTTATTGGACTATTCATTTTGATGGGTCCGGGCAATTGGAGGGCTCGGGGGCTGGAGTCGTATTAACCTCCCCACGAGGTGATAAGTTTTGTTATGTTCTCCATTTAATGTTCCCTTGCACTAACAATGCAGCTGAATATGAGGCCTTACTCCACGGTCTTCGGATGGCTAAGGAGATGAATTTGAGCTGGGTTAAGTGCTTCGGTGACTCGGACCTGGTGGCTCAACAAGTGTCTGGTACTTGGGATTCTAAGGATCCGCTCATGGCTGCATATCGTCGAGAGGTGGATATTGTTGCAGGTCACTTCAAAGGCTATCAGGTTGATCATGTGGACCGGCGGAAGAATGAAGCGGCGGACGCTTTAAGCCATTTGGGTTCCCAGCGTAAGCCGGTTCCACCCAACGTCTTTTTGGATGTGCTGCATAATCCGTCAGTTAAACTTCCCACAGAGGAGGATCTGGCTGTTCCTGATCCGGAGGCTCAATTGGTGGCAGCACTTCATGTTATTCCGGATTAGACCGTCCCGTATCTGGCGTACATGAACCGAGGCGAGTTACCAGAGGATGAGACTTTGGCCAGACAGATAATCCGGCGATCCAAGTCAATGACTATTGTCAATGGCGAATTACATCACTGCAGTGTAACAGGGGCGTTTCAATGTTGTGTATCTCCGGAAGAGGGCCGTGAGATCCTGCGTGAGATCCACGAAGGGGATTGTGGTCACCATGCCAGTTCAAAGTCCCTGGTAGCTAAAGCTTTTTGTCACGGTTTTTATTGGCTGACGGCTCATGCTGATGCGGAAGACTTGGTGAAAAAGTGCGATGGTTGTCAGAAGTTTTCACGCCGAGCTCATGTTCCGGCCCAGGAATTGAGGATGATTCCAATTACTTGGCCGTTTGCAACTTGGGGGCTGGATATGGTTGGGCCCTTTAAGAGATCCAAGGACAAGAAGACCCACCTTTTGGTGGCGGTTGATAAGTTTACTAAGTGGGTGGAGGCAGAGCCAGTCAGTAAGTGTGATGCAGCTACGGCGGTTCAATTCATCAAGAAGGTGATTTTCCGGTTTGGCTTTCCGCACAGCATTATAACTGATAATGGTACTAATCTGTCCAAAGGTGCTACGAAAGAGTTCTGTCAGCGTGAGCACATCTGGCTTGACGTATCTTCAGTGGCTCACCCCCAATCTAATGGTCAAGCGGAGAGAGCCAATCAGGAGATCTTGAGAGGCATCAAGCCCCGGCTTATGGTTCCTTTGCAACGGACGCCGGGTTGTTGGGTGGAGGAGTTACCTTCTGTGTTATGGAGCATCAATACCACGCCCAACAGGTCTACGGGTTACACACCTTTCTTCATGGTCTACGGAGCAGAGGCAGTTCTCCCGAGTGACATCCGTCATGACTCGCCTCATGTGGCGGCTTATGTTGAAGCTGATAATGAGAAGGCACGGCAGGAGGCACTTGACCTGTTAGATGAGGAGCGTGACATTGCAGCAGCCTGTTCGGTGATTTATCAGCAAGATCTGCATTGTTATCACAGCCGCTGGGTTAGAACCAGAACTTTTCAAGAAGGTGATATGGTGCTCCGACTCATCCAGGATCAGACGGATATGCACAAGTTATCCCCGCCTTGGGAAGGACCCTTTGTGGTCAGCAAGAACCTGCACAACGAGTCATACTACCTAATCGATGTTCGAGAGCACAAAGACTCACGTAAATCGGAGGAGGAGACACACCGGCCGTGGAGTATCGCTCATCTACGGCCTTACTATACCTGAGCCCTAGGCTCTGCTATGTACATAGTTATGACAATGTATATATTATGATCAATATAGTAAACCGGAGCCTCAGCTAAAGCGGGGTATCTGTTGTTTTTTCTTAGATCAGGTGTGGTTACATGGAGATTTCTGCTTATAAAGCGGCGTCCGGTTTATCCCTTGATTCGGCTTATCAAGCCATATATATAAATCACTTGGGGGCTTGGTCGTATTCGAACCTTAGCTACACCTCTTGATAGGCGCAAGGCCACCAGAAAAATCACTTGGGGGCTTGGTCATATTCGAACCATAGCTACACCTCTTGATTGGCTCAGAGCCAAAAAGAAAAATTACTTAGGGGCCAAAGAGAGTGTTCCAAAAGAACAACTCAAACATAGGCACCCACTGAGCACAGCTCAAAATATTGCTTGGGGATTCTTTGCTATCGCAATGAACAAAGAATCTACACTTGTAATAGGCTATCAAGCCACGGCTTGGAAGCCTGGTGTATACACCTAAAACCTCGGGTTAGCCTGCCTTTTTTAAGTAAGTCACTCCGTCCAGGTAAACCTGGTATGACCCGTCGAACTTCGACAAGTCAATCTCATAAGACCCTGAACTTGTCAAAGTTAAAACGACGATTGGTTAAAGATTGAGGTCCATCTTAAAAGGCTTTGTAAAATGGTTTAACTCAGCGGCCTGGCAGCCCATGAAAAGCCTCGAATTTGGGGCCTGGCAGCCCGTGAAAAGCCTCGACTACAAGTTTTCATATGCTTTTATTTGCCAAGTTTTTTCTCCTTTGATGAGATTTATGATGATTTTGGTAAATCGGCGTTAATCAACCCGGCTCGGCTTTCAACTACAAGTTGTCAGTACATGATTAGTCATATTCCGGTGCTTATTAACCCGGTCTGGTTTTGACTATAAGTCGCCAGTATTATATATGAGTAATCCGGTGTTTTTTCACAACCCAGTACGGGTTTATCATAAACCGGCACAATATGGAAGGAGTTATCAATACTCATGGTTAGGGGTATCGCCCTTACTACAAAAGTTGGTCAACCTACGATGTGATTCAACGTCACAGGTATCATTTATTTTCATATTTGACTATTTTTAACAACCTTGTTTATAAACCCAGGATATATGTTTGGGCATCATGACCCGTCCGGTGGTAATCCGCCAGGACAAGTTCAACTTTTTGTATGCAGGAACAGCCTGAATAAATCGCTCTGGATTATGAACATCATATATCTTAAGCATGGTGAATTAACGGTATCAAGCAAAGAAAATATGCACGATGGCATAGCAGACCAAGTGTTTAAACTAGCCTATTACAAGGCGTTTCAGTGCCCAAAAGAGTAATTGTTTTTTGGCAAGTATTGCAGCACGCGGAAGGTTAAATCGGCCTCCGGATCATGACTCGTCACCGGGCTGCCCTGACGGTTGTGGATCGCCTTGCGCCGGTTCATCCTCTTCCTCTCTACCCAGCGGCTGGAAGTCAATGGTGGCCCAATCGATCCCAGTTAAGGCTCGGAACACAGCTTCATCGCTTATAAGTGTGGACGGTTCAACGTCAGGGGCATAGGTGTGCTTACGGATTGGCGGGATAAGATTTTGAGCCTCAGGGGTTGGTGCAGCAACCCGTTTGTTGTTGACATCATAACTCGCATGGTAATATGAAAGATCAGTTTCTTCAGCCAGTTGGCAAGCCAGTGGACGTACTTCCCGGTTTATTGCTCGGAGGTCCTCATGGCCAAATTCTGATCCGTCTTCTTTTAAGCTTGGATAGCCTTTAGCCAGATCCACCGGATCAAGATCAGGCACCCATGCTTTTGCCCGGGTTAGTGCGGTCAGAGCACCAGCCCTGGCAGCAGATCTCTTTAGCTCTTCTATCCGGACAGGCAGCATTGACAACCTTTCTAAGGTCTCCTTGATTAAAGTTGGGGGCGGCTTGTTGTGAGAAGCAGTGCAGATGATCCGTTGCGCGCCGGTATATAACTGCTCTATAAGAGTATAGGTAGCCTTCAGCTTCTTCTGTACATCAGAGCCCAGATGACTAATGCGAGTTCCTGCTCCATTACAAACATCAGTAAACCGGCAATGTATGGGATGATATGTTGAAAATTTAAAGCCAGGATATTTACCAAACACAGTAGCAGTCATGGCATGTATTTGCCGCTTTACACCAGTTAGCTTGTCTACCACCGGTTTAAGAGCTGCTTCTGCGTCCTCGGCTCTTTTTTGCAATGCGGATTTTTCTGTGTCCCAATCCGCCCGCTCCTTGTTGAAACTCTCCTTCAGCTTTTCCATAGCGGCTAAGGCACTGGTAAGCTCATCTTTGGTTTTGGAGGTTTCTGCCTGCTGGGACTTGATGTTTTCTTGCAGATCAGTGGTTTGAGTTTCCTTTTTGCTCAGCTCAGCCTATAAGAGACAAACATATCATGAATTGGCAGTGCATATTTGAAGTACCAAGCACATAACAAGTTATGCACCTGATACTTGGGGGCTAATGCATATTTGCTCGTAATCAGAATTTTCTGCAAGTCCCAAGTGCAATACAAGTATTACTCTTGGCACTTGGGGGCTAATGTATGCTGGCTCAAAGTGACATTATGAGTATTCTTCTAAAAGTCCTGGTTCATCTTCATCAGTTAAACCGGCCCTTGGGGACTATACCGGCAAAAGTTGTAATATTGCAATTCTAAGGTACTGTTTCATCTTAGAAAGATAACCCGGCCCTTGGAGGCTAAGCATGCAAAGTTGAGATATTACAAAGTCCCAGTTTAGATGACTATCATAAACCGGCACTTGGGGGGCTACTGGAGTTAATATTTGGAATTGAACACAAGAGAGAAGCAGTTATGCAGTTACCTCATATCGCTCCTTCATTAGATTCACTAAACCGGCTTCAAAGTCGCGGCTTGTGTACAGGCGGTTTAAAAAACCAGAATGGATGTCTTGGGCGTTGAGGTGAGCATAGGTTGACAAATCTGTGTTCCATTTGCCTTTGCCCATAGCAGAAACCTCGTCCTTGGCACTATGCTTCGATAAAGCAACAGGATTGCCAGGAGCGGTGTGGCTGACGCCAGTAATCATAATATCATCTTCTTTATCATCAGCAGCCTTCACGGGAGTTGACGGTTTATCAGCAGCCTTAGCTGGGCTGGCCGACTTATCATCCGCGCGAGCCGGGCTAGTCGGTTTATCAGTGTGGCCTGTGGTGTCAACTTATGTTTGTTCAACTATGAAGTTATAATCTTGAGGCGGTGGATCATCACGTGTAACATCAGTATTTGTTCTTTCCAGATCTGGAGTCTTCTCCTGTTCAATATCCACATTGTCATCAGACGGTCTATTTAACCGGGCCTTCTTACTGGGTCTAGGCTTGGCACTGAGAAGAACAAGCATAAAGATCAGTACAGTATGCAAACATAACACATTAAGGATAATATTAAAGCATAACCTACCCAGGGACCGTCTTGAGGGTTGGAAGTTGTGTGGCCGTTGACTCACCAGAGGACGAATTAGGTGTTCCCTGATAATTTGAATCAGACGGATTAAGGGGCTGTCGAAAACAACCCGCCTTGGGGCAAGAAATATCAGGAGTATAAGAGACCTCTATTCGACGTTTCCGGACTGAAGTGTTCGGTAAACCGGCAGAGGTAACTACCTGGCCACTGTGCCGGGTTGTGCGGCGGGCTTCGTGTTGCTGTTTCTTCAAAAGAAAGTTTGGGTCCAAGTGAGCTAAGGGGTGAGAAAATTTTATTTTCCGGTTTGCTTGACGGAGTTTCTGTGTTGGCAGAGGGTCTGAACTAGAAGAAAGGATAGTTACCTCTGCATCGTCAGCCTGGCTGCCTTCGGCGTCGTCCTAATAACAGTCGTTGTCAAGAAGGTGTATGAAGAAAGAACCAAGAGAGTTAAGTTCTACCTCTGAGTCCGGATTAGCCAGATCCGCATCAGCATTTGGTTCAGAAGATTCAGTGGTCCTCTTCTTGGCAGGTTTCTTGGTGACCTTGGTCTTCGGGCGAAGTGGTTTGGCCGGTTTATCCTGTGGTTTTTTCTTCCAGAATGGGTCATCGCCCTGTGAAAGATGGACAAAATTTTGAGACTATTTGAAAAGGGGTAAACTAAAACAAGAAAGTTGTGATTCTTACAGTTGGCGGCCTGTTGGAGACGCAGAAAGGGCTTAATCCGGTCTAGCTACAGACAGCTTCCGGTTCATTCAGTATTTTCTTGACAGCCTCAGTAACTTCGGCTTCTGTTAGCTGAATGTCGATGTGTCGTTGAGGGTCTTTCAAATCCCCTGTGTACTCACACATTAAACCGGGGCGCCGGCTTCAGGGCAGAACGCTCCAAGTTATCCAACAGCGAACAAAGTCGACACCTGTCAAACCGTTTGCCATAAAGGCTCTGAGCTTTGACAGTTGTGGTGCATAGTTGGACCGTTCCTTGGCAGTCAGCCTTTGAGGGAAGGGATGAGTGTTGCTAAGCCGGCGGGGACGGTAACCCGGCAGAGGATTTTCATCAGTTGGAGATGTGTCTTTGCAGTAAAACCAAGTCTGATTCCAGTCCTTGGGGTGACTATGAAGCTTGGCATGAGGGAAGCTGACATCCTTCCTCTTTTGAATTGCCATTCCACCAAGCTCAGTGTTGGGTCCGTCTGTGAACTCTGTGCGACGGTTTAAGTAAAAGAAATCCCTAAACAGTTCAACTGTGGGCTCCTCTTGAAGATAGGCCTCACAAAATACTTGGAAATTGCAAATATTGGACACAGAGTTTGGTCCAATATCTTGAGGGTGGAGTTGGAAGCTGGCCAGCACATCCCGGAAATTTTTTGAACCGGGAGGGCTAAAGCCTCGACCCAGATGGTCAGTGAATACAACTACTTCTCCGTCCTTGGGTTCAGGAGGATTTTCCGGACCAGGGGCCCTCCAGTGGATGACTTCTTTCTTGGCTAAAGCTCCAGTTGTGACACATATGTTTAATTGCTCTTCAGTAACCCGGGAAGGAACCCAGTTGCACTCGTAAACTTGTTTGGCCATTTCAATGGGAAGCTGAAACACATTTATTGCCGGTTTAAGATTTATGACGGGTGAGCATAAAGCAATGCAAGATAAGCAGAAGCAGAGGTATATGCATATTGTTAAACCGGAGTTTGGTCTTACTAAACCGGAGTCTGACAGTGGAGAAGGTGCAAAGATCAATGAATCGGCGGTTTAAGAGGGGACTAATGATGCCTAACGGATTATTGTTCTTTGACAAAGCTAAACTGCCTATATTGGTATGAAAGATACAGATCTAAAATACCTAAGTGAGGGAAAAACAAGTTTCACAAAGTGATATGATAATTTCAGATCTGCAGTGCGACAGAAAACTAGAATATACTCAGACCTAAACTTCAGGTACTTAAACAGTTCATCAGGTTCAGATGAGTTTTTTCTGTATGAAAGGGATGCTCTAGTGGGGAAAAAGGGAACTTTAACTACAAAGGCACCGGAAAATATCAGATCTAACTTGCCATTTGCGCTACTGAGAAGAACAGGGAAGAACAGCTCTAGAACTTCGAAGAACTCCGATGAGTACAAACCCTAGTGATAAGATCTAGGGTGGAAGGAGAGAAGGCTTACCAGTATCAAAGGAACAGCGGAGAGGTGTCGCGGCTTTCTGGTACGATCAGGGTGATGCAGCGGCCTTCGTTGGGGCAGAGGCGAAGGTCGACGGCGGCGGCGGAGCTCCAACGTTCGAGCGACGCGAGGAAGAGGACGATGCGAAGGGGCACGAAGGGGAAAAATGAAAAGGACCCTTCGGCTTTATTTATAAGGCGAATGGATAAGTGACAGGCGCGAGAATCGAGGAGCCCAAAGCGGGATATGTGGCAGAGCTGTCGCCTCGATTGTCGGAGGCTCATTAATGAAGGTGAGAGACATACCATTTTTAATAACAGGTGACGTCATGGCGGTTTATCAAGATACTGGAAGATGACGTCGTGGCGGTTTACAAGATTTATGCGAAGATGCTGAAAGAAGAATTTTTCTCAAGTTGAAGATTGACATGAACCAGTTCAAATCAATCTGGGGACTAATGTTGGGGATATTACTACTGGGTATAAACCGGCCAGGAGAGGCCGGGTTATCCCCATAATGAGTTATTATACTTGAAGCCCACTTGGACAAAGATGGAGGCGCTTTATGAAGGTCCGGGGCCCAACGGCGGATTAAGGCCTGTAGACATAAACCGACATTGATATGTAAACTTGTGTTATAAGATAGAAAGAGTAGAGACCGAGCCGGACATGTTCATGAGCCGGCCTCGGGATCCTGTAAACCGACGGGCGTCAACCCATGTATATAAGGGGACGACCCGGTGGCGGTTTGAGGGGAGACATACAACAACTCGAGAGCCAGGCATACCGGATTCGCTCCCTGGTCATCGAAACCCTAGCAATTCCACAACAACTGGATTAGGCCTTTACCTTCACCGCAAGGGGCCGAACCAGTATAAACTCTCTGCGTCCCTTGTCTGCTTTAACCCCTTTAAGCTAACCAGTCGCGATGGCTCCACGACTAAGTCCTTTCTCTAGGACATCTGCCGTGACAAGACCACGACACCCTCCAAAATAGTGGGATCATTAGTACCTAGAGTTAACACTTTTCCAAACCCACTTTCATCAGTATAATCGTCATAAATAGGAGGCATGCTACCATTATAACAAATTTGCACATCAAAACTTGGAGGACTAAAAATATCATCTTCATCAAACATAGCATCCCCAAGCTTGTAGCTTTACATATCATTAGCATCATGGATATTCAAAGAATTCATACCAACAATATTGAAATCATGCTCATCATTCAAAGATTTTTTATCAAACATTTTATAGAATTCTTCTTCTATCAATTGAGCACAATTTTCCTTTCCATCGTTTTCACGAAAGACATTATAGAGATGAACAATATGATGCAATCTCAATTCCATTTTTTTGTAGTTTTCTTTTTATAAACCAAACTAGTGATAAAACAAGAAACTAAAAGATTCAATTGCAAGATCTAAAGATATACCTTCAAGCACTCACCTCCCCGGCAACAGCGCCAGAAAAGAGCTTGATGTCTACTACACAACTTGTTCTTGTAGACTCGTGTTGGGCCTCCAAGCGCAGAGTTTTGTAGGACAGTAGCAAATTTCCCTCAAGTGGATGACCTAAGGTTTATCAATCCGTGGGAGGTGTAGGATGAAGATGGTCTCTCTCAAACAACCCTGCAACCAAATAATAAAAAGTCTCTTGTGTCCCCAACACACCAAATACAATGGTAAATTGTATAGGTGCACTAGTTCGGCGAAGAGATGGTGATACAAGTGTAGTAATGATAGTAGATATTGATTTTTTAAATAGGTACAATAAAAAACAGCAAGGTAGGAATTGATAAAACAGAGCACAAACGGTATTGCAATGCTTGAAAATGAGGCCTAGGGTCCGTACTTTCGCTAGTGCAATCTCTCAACAATGCTAATCTAACTGGATCATATAACCATCCCTCAACGTGCAACGAAGAATCACTCCAAAGTTCTTATCTAGCGGAGAACATAAGAAGAAATTGTTTGTAGGGTACGAAACCACCTCAAAGCTATTCTTTTCGATAGATCTATCCTAGAGTTCGTACTAAAATAACACCAAGCTATTCTTTCCGATCGATCTAACCAAGAGTTCGTACTAAAATAACACCATAGGATACACATCAACCAACTCTAATATCACCTAGATACTCCAATGTCACCGCGAGTATCCGTGAGTTGATTATGCGATATGCATCAAACAATTTCAGATTCATAATACTCAATCCAACACAAAGAACCTCAAAGAGTGCCCGAAGATTTCTACCGGAGAAACGAGGACGAAAACATGCATCAACCCCTATGCATAGATTACCCCAATATCACCTCGGGAATCCGCGAGTTGAGTGCCAAAACATATATCAAGTGAATCAATATGATGCCCCATTGTCACCGCGGGTATTCATAGCAAGACATACATAAAGTGTTCTCAAATCCATAAAAGTATTCAATCCGATAAAACGAAATCTCAAAGGGAAAACTCAATTCATCACAACAAGATAGAGAGGGGAAAACACCATATGATCCAACTATATTAACAAAGCCCGCGCTACATCAAGATCGTGACATCTCAAGAACACGAGAGAGAGAGATTAAACACAGAGCTACAGGTACAAACCCTTAGCCCCGAGGGTGGACTACTCCCTCCTCATCATGGTGGCCGCCGGGATGATGAAGATGGCCACCGGTGATGATTTCTCCCTCCGGCAGGGTGCCGGAACGGGGTCTAGATTGGTTTTTCGTGGCTACAGAGGCTTGCAGCGGCGGAACTTCTGATCTAGGGTTACCCCGAGGCTTTTTGGAATATTTGGAAATTTATAGGGCGAAGAGGCGGTGCGGGAGGCCACCGAGGTGGGCACAACCCACCTGGGCGCGCCTGGGCCCCCAAGCGCCCTGGTGGGTTGTGCTCTCCTCGGAGCTCCCCTCTGGTACTTCTTTGGCCCACCGGGTGTCTTCTGGTCCAGAAAAAATCTCCAAAAAGTTTCGCCGCGTTTGGACTCCGTTTGGTATTGATTTTCTGCGATGTAAAAAAACAAGCAAAAAACAGCAACTGGCACTGGGCACTATGTCAATAGGTTAGTCTCAAAAAATGATATAAAGTTGCTATAAAATGATTGTAAAACATCCAAGAATGATAATATAACGGCATGAATACTTCATAAATTATAGATACGTTGGAGACGTATCAGGGACTGTGGGAAATATGCCCTATAGGCAATAACAAAGATGTTATTATCATATTCCCTTATTCATGATAAATGTTTATTCTGCATGCTAGAATTGTATTGACCGGGAACTTAAATACATGTCTGGATACATAAACACACACCGTGTCCCTAGTAAGCCTCTACTAGACTAGCTCGTTAATTAAAGATGGTTAAGGTTTCCTAATCATAGACATGAGTTGTCATTTAATAATGGGATCACATCATTCGGAGAATAATGGCATCACACCATTCGGAGAAGACCCAACCGTAAGCTTAGCATTAGATCATGTCACTTAGTTTATTTGCTACAACTTTCTTCATGTCAAGTATCTGTTCCTTAGACAATGAGATCACGCCACTCCCGAATACTGGAAGAATACTTTGGGGGTTATCAAATGTCACTTCGTAACTGGGTGATCATAAAGGTGCTCTATAGGTGATACATCTCCATCGTATCTACTTTTCCAAACTCTTTTGCCCTTGTTTAGGACTCTAATTTGCATGATTTGAATGGAACTAACCCGGACTGACGCTATTTTCAGCAGAGTTGCCATGGTGTTATTTTTGTGCAGAAATAAAAGTTCTCGGATTGACCTGAAAATTTACAGAGAATATTTTTGGAATATATAAATAATATTGGCGAAAGAATCAACCAGAGGGGGGCCACCCAGAGGCCACAAGCCCTGGGGGCGCTCCCTGCAGGGTTGTGGGCCCTGTCGGTGTCAAAATCGGCAGATCTCGGGTAGGGGGTCCCAAGCTGTGTGTCTGAGGATCGATGGTAACAATGGACAATGGGGACATGATGTTTACCCAGGTTCGGGCCCTCGTAATGGAGGTAAAACCCTATGTCCTGCTTGATTGTATTCGATGAGTATAGGGGTTACAAGAGTTGATCTACCTCGAGATCGTAATGGCTAAACCCTTGCTGTCTAGCCTATGATTATTCGGATTGCCTCTACGGACTAAACCCTCCGGTTTTTATACACACCGGAGGGGCCTAGGGTTGTACAGAGTCGGTTTACAGAAGAAGGAAATAATACATCCGGACACCAAACTTGCCGTCCACGCATATAGGAGTCCTACCCGGACACGGGGGATGGTCTTCTGCTTTATCTTCACGGCCCATCAGTCCGGCCCATATCGAATAGACCGGACACCCGAGGACCCCCTAATCCAGGACTCCCTCAGTAGCCCCTAAACCAGTCTTCGATGACGATGTGTTCGGCACGCGGATTGTCTTCGGCATTGCAAGGCGGGTTCCTCCTCCCGAATATTTTAATTAGGCCTCCTGCATAAAGGAACTGTATCCGGCTCTGCATAATCAATACAACCCTTAGCCACGAAGGCAAGATGTCAAAATAGGAACAGTGTCTTTTACTGACAACTTTTTCGGCGAAGCGTCACACTTGACTCTTTAACATTTTGAACCATTTTCATGCCTCCCGTTTCGCGTTTCGAGGTCTAGCCTTCATTGGCACGTCTTGTCAAAATAGAGATCATGCCCGCCCATTACGGGATTCTCATCAATATGGTTTGGGTAATCCAACCGCACCTTACGCACGATTTCATTGGGAACAGGCGAGGTTTATGGCTTGAGAAGGGGATTTTTGGTATTTTTACCGTCTATAAGAGGATAAAGATCCCTCCTTTTTCCCCACGCCTTCCTCGAGCTTCTGTCTCCCAATCTCCAAGCTCCAGCGCCCATAGCTCCAATCTCCTCCACCGCTGCCACCCACCCCAGCAATGTCCGGGTCTGGCTCCAAGGGCAAGTGGGAGGCCTCCATCGTCACTGAAAAGGACGTCAAGGAGCTCCGGAGCGCGGGCTATTTGTCCGCGGATATCGCGCATAGGATCCCTGACAAAGATCAGGTCATTCCTACTCCGGAGCCCGGTGAGAGGGTCGTCTTCATCCCCCATTTCCTCCGGGGGCTAGGGTTTCCCCTCCACCCCTTCGTCCGGGGCCTTATGTTCTACTACGGGCTAGATTTCCATGATCTAGCCCCAAATTCCTTCCTTCACATATTGGCGTTTATCGTCGTGTGTGAGGCTCTTCTCCGCATCCTCCCACACTTCGGCCTATGGCTCAAGGTCTTCAATCTGAAGCCGAAGGTGGTCGACGGACAGCATGCGGATTGCGGCGGGGCTATGGTGAGCAAGCTCCCCAACGCCGTTTGGCCTAAAGGGGCATTCGTGGAGACGGTCAAGGTGTGGCAGCACGAGTGGTTCTACATCACCGAACCCCGCGACGCCAACTGGGCGGCCACACCTGTCTTCAGATCCGGACCCCCCACGAGACTCACCTCATGGACCGCCAAGGGTCTTGATTGGGGGTCCAAACCGGAGGTGAAGGTGCTCCAAAAACGCATCTCCGACATGTTGGGTGAGAACACTAGTCTCACAAACGTGATTCAAGTGATGCTTTTCCGCCGCATCCTTCCTTGCCAGCTCCGGGCCTCCCCCATGTGGGAGTTCGATCCGGAGAAGCCACGGACCCTGAAGCACTTCTTCGGCACCACGCACGAAGATATATGGAAGCAGCCCTTCAAGGCTCAGAAAAAGTGGCCGAAGAAGAATGAAGACATCGGACTCGACATCGAGAACCTAGCCACGGCGGTAAGCATAGTCTTTTCGAAGACCTATCCGATCAATATTTCAGATATGATAGAAATAATATTGCCTGCTTTCTTTACAGGCCTGGACGGCAAAGGCGGAGTGGATCAACTTTCCGGCACCGCTGCCTAAGGATCCGGCCATACCCCAGCTAACGGAGATGCTGGTTCCGGCGCCCTATCAGGCGCCGGAGAGGAAGACCAAGAAGAAGAAAGGCAAGGAGGCCAAGGGCGGCCCCCGCCATAAAGGTCCTTCAGAAACAGTGTCCGGAGAGACCGAAGCCCTCTCTTCCCATGAAGGAGATGAGGAAGAAGAGGAGGAGGAGGTGGAGAGCGACTCCCCCCGTAAGGGGAGGAAGAAGAAAAGGGCGGCCTCCGAAGACCCGGAGGAGGAGGCGCCCAAGAGAGGGAAGCTGGCCCTTCCGGACAGTTCGGACTCAGAGACCGAACTAGTCCCCAAGAAGCCACCTAGGGTGAAGCCCCTAGCTGAATTGTAAGTATTCAAAAACTTACTATTTATCTTCGGTCTACCTGCTTCCATTATATAAGTTATTTTGCTATTTGCCTTTCAGCCCTCCCCGCGAGCTCCCGCAAACCCCATCATCGGAGGGGAACTCTCTGCCACCTGAAATGGCAGACAGTGACACGCCGACGCGTGCCACCTCGCCTATCGTCATGGAGGACACCGAGGTGTCGTCCCAAAGGACCTCTCTTGGCAGGGGGGGGGGTGAATGAAGCCACCGAGAAAGCGCCCGAGGTTAATACCTCGGTCGCCAAAAATCTAGGGGAGGCGACCCCTATGACAACCGATGGTGGGGACCCCCAACAATCCGGGCCCCAGTCGGACACCATTCCGAAGACCAACATGGCTCTGGGATGGGATAAGCAGCCCTCTTCGAAGGATGGGGGAGGAGCATCAGCTCCATCGGTGACCTCCACTAATCCAGAGGCGCCCAACGCTCTGGAGGAAGCACTGCAGCGTGCTTCCATCATGGCGGAGCACCGCACCCTGATGGGTGCGGTGGTGGAGAAGGTTCAGCCTGCTAAGAGCGGACTGAATGAAGCCTTCACCAGCCTACTGACAGGCTTTGAGGTATGCGACGTAATGTTCTAAAAACTTTCCATATAGAAGAATATACCTATGTACAAACAGTAGCCCCTGAGGCTCTGTTCCGTTAAAAGAAACCGGACAGAGGATCCATATAGTATTCAGGAGAGTTAACCTGCTGTGCTGTTATTGTAATAGGCTTCCCTGTTGGCGGCGACCGCCCAGGGCGTAGAAGTTTTTGAACTCAATCGGAAGCTTCAGGTGGCCAATGAGGAAATCGACCGCATTAATAAGCTGTTCGATGAGACGCAAGGTATGCGTATAATGTTAAAAGTTTATTTTGATATCAGAAGTGATATGTATATTTAGAGATTAACTTATGGAATGCTTTGATTATAATCCCAGCTGGCGCAGCCGAGGTCGAGACCCTCAAAAGCGCCCTTGCCCAGGCCAAAAAGGAGCGCGGAGGCGAATAAGGCAGCCGCTGACAAGGCGGCTGCCGTACTAAAGACCGAGCAAGATGCCCGCCGCCAACACGAAGCTCGGGTGGCCAAAGTAGAGCAGGAGCTGAAGGATGCCATCAGCAAATGCGAAGCTTTAGAGCAGAAGACTTCGGACCAGTCGACCGAGCTCGCCAAGGCTCTCCATGATGCCAAAGAGGCGCGGATCGAGTCCCGGAGTGCTCGTGAAGAGATCCATCAGGCGAGGCAGATAGCGGCTGGTACAGCCTTTCTTTTGCAGAGTATCTTTGGAGGTCAGAGGTATGTTTTGCTGACCCGATTGTGGAGTTCTCCAGGCGTGTTTGTGGATCTTCCGAAGAGTGCCATTGATGCCGCACAGTACTTCCGAGCCCAGGAGGGGAACTCGACCGAGAAACTGTTCTGGTCGCAATTTGTCGCGCAGGAACGCTCGACGCCTCTCCTGGGTGACCAACTAAAGCAGCTGTCTGAGCTGCATAGGGTGGCAGGTTTGGCCATGAAGGACTTGACAGTCCAGCTCTGGCCGGGCGAGCCAATCCCTAGTAGCTACTTCGGTTTGGTGAAGCGGCTTATCGACGCGCGGCCTCGGATTGATGCATTGAAGCGCTCGGCCTGCATAGAGGGTGCCCGGGTGGCCTTCGCCCGCGTCAAGATGCAATGGGCAAAGATGAAGGCCACCGAAGTGGCAACTGCAGGCCTGCCCAAAGGCAAGGATCACCGAAAGCCGGAGAGGTACTTCGATGACGTCCTGGAAGGAGCCCGAGTGATCGATGGCCAATGCTCGAAGGATGTAATATTTGATTGAGTGTGTTCGGGTTGTACAAACAATGCGATGAACCCATGCTGTTTATATAGCGATGTTTGCGCCTTTTCTTTCAAGCGATTTTTCCTCCTGTGCAGCCGTTTATTGTTTTATTTCTGAAAGTTGCCAGTCGTCGGCTTCAGCCCCCATGTAGATGCTACAGGGGTGTTCAGCGTAACACGTGAACACACTTTATCCAACATCTTGGTCCGTAAAGGAGGTGTCAGCGTGGTGAACCAGGCAATCAGACTATGCGGCTTTATTACTTTCACTTAGCCATAGGAGTTTGACTGTGGGGCTAAGTACTAGCCCCTAGTGCGTGTGTGGCTATCCGGACTACGGTGCCTTTTCCACGCGGCTGGACGAAGACCAGCCCCTCGTATAACACGGAGTAAATCATTAATGATTGTAACAAAAGACTAAGTCACCGAATCGCCGACCAGCTCTCGCTTTATCGTGACAGTCAGTTTTCGGCTTTCTCTACTGAGGTATTTGACCGAACAAACTAGAAATACAATCACAGTAGTTCTCCCTTTACTACCTTAGCCGAACGAGCAGAACGTAAGGTGGTAAGCACAGGAGCCGGGCAACCCAACTATAGACCAAAGACATGATTCGAAGCCGATGCATATAATGCAATATTCGGGACGCCGAAGAGTACCCCATAGTAGTTCGGACTTTAAAATGTGCCGGGCCGGATACAGCCCCCGGTGTTTAAGACCGGACTAAGGCACGTGTGGTAGTCGGGCGTAGGAAGGGAAGACAGATGATAATATAAAATAGATGAGTACCAAACAAAAGTGGTGATCAACTGCTTCCTTTATGCCCTGATTAATACGTCGAGGCGTGTCATTACAGATAATGCCCGAAGGCCAAGGCCATTTTACATGCCGAAATTTTACACAAGGGAAAGGTTTATACAGGGCTTTTTTGAGAAAATAGTGGCTTGAAGGTCCTAATCATGCCCTGCTGCATGTCTGCGCCGTTTCTCCTTGGTTGGAAATCCTTTGAGAGGAGGAGTCGATGGTTGTCTATACGAAAGGGGAACCTAGAAAGGAGTCCCTGTACAACCATAGAGTAGGTAGGTTTTTAATGAACCTGTGGTAAAAGAGAAAGAAAATAAAAAAGAAAGTTAAGGTCCAAATAGGGTCAAGCCATACTATAGACCTGTTCCGCAGTATGCCTTCGGCGCTGCCCAAGGTATTTTAAGTGTGTAATTATGCACGCGCGGTACGTATGCCGCAACCTTATGGGGCGATCGGCGGAGGCCGAACTGCTATTCAAGCCCCGGATTTGCCGAGCTGTCATGCTGTAATGTTGATCGGACTTGCTTGGCGGTGTCATGGGTCTTGATGACCGATGAGCTGTTGAAGCCGTTCTGTACCTCGGCTGCTAGGGCCGCGGTGTGCTCCTCAGTACGGAGGGAGCGCTCCATATTTCCATCGACTGTGATGACGCTGCGCGGTCCGGGCATTTTGAGCTTCAAATAAGCATAGTGCAGGACTGCATTAAAGTGGGTGAAAGCAGTTCGTCCAAGCAATGCATGATAACCACTGCGGAAAGGGACGATATCGAAGATCAATTCTTCACTTCGAAAGTTATCTAGAGAGCTGAATACCACTTCCAGTGTTAAGGAACCCGTGCAGCAGCCTCTATGCCAGGTATCACTCCTTTAAAGGTAGTGTTGCTGGGCTTGATTCTTGATGGGTCAATACCCATCTTACAGACAGTGTCTTGGTAAATCAAGTTGAGACTGCTGCCGCCGTCCATAAGGACTCTAGTGAGATGGTATCCGTCGATGATGGGATCGAGTACCAGGGCCACCGAACCTCCATGACAGATACTGGTTGGGTGGTCCCTGCGATCAAAGGTGATCGGACAAGTCGACCAAGGGTTGAATTTCGGGGCGACAGGCTCTATGGCGTAGACGTCCCTCAATGCGCCTTGCGCTCCCTCTTGGAGATATGCATGACATATATCATGTTCACTGTTTTCACCTCGGGGGGAAACTTCTTTTGTCCCCCGGTGTTCAGAGGGTGGGTTTCATCGTCGTCCTCGCTTTGAGGTCCTTTCCCCTTATGTTCGGTATTTAATTTACCGGCCTGTTTAAAAACCCAGCAATTTCTGTTGGTGTGGTTGGCAGGTTTGTCAGGGGTGCCATGGATTTGACAGGGCCTATCCAGTATTTTATCCAAGTTGGACGGGCCGTCTCTATTTCCTTTGAACGGCTTCTTCCACTGACCGGGTTTAGAGCCGCTGAATCCGGCATTGACCGCCATATCCTCGGTTTCTTCATTGTTGTTCCGACGCTTATTTTTGCTGCGTCGTGGCCTTCCATTGCCGTCCCTGGCCTTAGAGGTGCCAGGGTCGCTGGTGCTGTTGCTTCTACGAGCCAACCAACTATCTTTGCCCGCACAGAAGCGGGCCATGAGTGCAATGAGAGCTGCCATAGTCTTCGGCTTTTCCTGACCAAGGTGTCGGGCGAGCCATTCGTCGCGGACGCTGTGTTTAACTGCCACTAAGGCTTCGGCGTCCGGACAGTCAACAATTTGGTTCTTTTTAATTAAGAACCGAGTCCAAAGTTTGCGGGCTGACTCTCCGGGTTGCTGGACTATGTGACACAGGTCATCAGCGTCCAGATGACATCCGTGTTTGGTTCTCGGCTCGAACTTGGTTATGCTTGTCGCGCCAGGCTTGATGGCCGTCGTCTCATGTTGGAGCACGTCCCCTTGATCCGTAGATTGATCTGGTCTGGCCAGCTCTATTGTCCAGGTCCTTACGTAAGTCCTACGTGTAGCCCGGGGCCACTGCCCCTTTGCCTCTACGGCGAGGTGGCGCGGCCTGGTGTTCGGCATAATTAGCCGCTTTGTCACGTCCACGTGGTGGTCGGTCCAGTTGATTAGCATGATTGTATCTTGACGGTATTGTCTCAAGGGCTTCGTCGTCGAATTGTGGTAGTAGCCTGCGTTTTGGGTAGCTCTTTGTCGGGTGCTCGAGGCCGTATTCTTCGGCAGCTAGGACCTTGGTCCATCTGTCGTTGAGCGTATCCTGTTCAGCTTGAAGTTGTTGATGTTTCTTTTTCAGGCTCCTCGCAGTGGCGATGAGTTGTCGCTTGAAGCGTTCTTGTTCGAGGGGTTCCTCTGGCATGATGAAATCTTCATTACCGAGGCTAACGTCCTCCTCGGAGGCCGGTAGATAGTTACTATCTTCCGAATCCTCATGATCGACAAGTTCGTCGGAATTGACTTGTCCCTCTTCCCTATCATCCTGCTCGAACGCAGGGTCGACGGGGTCTTCGGCATTGTCCGGAGTGTCATTATCTCCGGTGCCGGTGTTGTTGTCCTTCGCCCGACGTGATCGTGAGCGGCGCCGCTGACGCCGGCGCTTTGGTGGATCCTCGACGGGCTTGTCCTGATCTGGATCTTGAGTGCCATCATCGTCCTGCTTCTCAGGTGTGTCCACCATGTATACATCATAGGTAGAAGTGGCCATCCAATGCCCAGTGATAGGCGGGTTTTGACCTGGTTCGGCTCCGGCATCGTCGTCCATATCGTCGATGTCCTCGGAGGCATAGTCTAGCATGTCAGTTAGATCCTCGACAGTGGCTATTAAGTGGGTGGTGGGTGGGACGTAAAATTCCCTGCTCTCAGCCCCCAGTTTAGGCTGGTCATAGTTCGGAGATGATACTTCCGTGATGGCAAGAGATCGCATTAGGTCCAGTGTCTCGTTTAAGAGCGAAAGCCGGACGGGCGTATGATGATCTGCGGAGCTAGGTTCGGTAATAACCACTTGACCGAGCTCAATGGGCGCAGACCTTGAGAGTTCGGAGTTGACGTCCAGAGGCGAGTCTGGCTCCCCGATGTCAGGAAGAGTCATGTTTGACTGCGGGTCTGCTGACAGTATAGTCGCCTCTGGGTCTCCGGTAAGAAGCTCCATAATGGGAGAGAGTCCGGCGGGGTTTAGCCTCCCATCTTCGGACGGAGTGGTCCGCCCTGGATCTAAGGCCAAGGCAGGCACGAGAGTCGATCCTTGAGCGGAATCTGACGACGGATCCAACGGGCTTCCAAACCTGATCTGGTGACCAGGGGCGTAGCTGTCGACCTGCTCAAGGTGGCCGGTCGAGTTGGCACATAGCGTGAAGCCGCCAAACACAAAGAGTTGACCAGGGAGAAAAGTCTCCCCAGAAACAACATTGTTATCGACAACGAGGCGAGCCATCGATTCTTCTGTCGACAACACAACGGAACTCTCAATGGAAGCACCAATGTCGGTGTCAAAACCAGTAGATCTCGGGTAGGGGGTCCCAAGCTGTGTGTCTGAGGATCGATGGTAACATTGGACAATGGGGACACGATGTTTACCCAGGTTCGGGCCCTCTTAATGGAGGTAAAACCCTACATCCTGCTTGATTGTATTCGATGAGTATAGGGGTTACAAGAGTTGATCTACCTCAAGATCGTAATGGCTAAACCCAAGCTGTCTAGCCTATAATTATTCTGATTGCCTCTACGGACTAAACCCTCCAGTTTATATACACATCGGAGGGGCCTAGGGTTGTACAGAGTCGGTTTACAGAAGAAGGAAATAATACATCTGGACACCAAACTTGTCGTCCACGCATATAGGAGTCCTACCCGGACACGGGGGATGGTCTTCTGCTCTATCTTCACGGCCCATCTGTCCGGCCCATATCGAATAGTTCTCGCTTCTTTTTAGTTTTTCTTTCTAGTTTAATTTAGTTGTAGTATTAAAAGAAAACTCAAAAAGATTTCTCGTTCTTCTTTTGCTTGTTGGGAGCTTTCCCATGTAAATAGTTTTTCTCGTTCTTGTTTTACTTTCTTCAGAAAAACAAAAAACTCCAAAAATATTTTGGTGTGTTTCTTTGAAATTCTTTTCCTTGTTCTTTGGGTCGTAAGGAGAAGACCACGATGAAAATGTTGAGTGGCTCTCATATGCATTATTGTTGACCTAACAGAGAGCCCATATTACCTTGTCTTCTCCTTTGAATAAATGTTTGCACATTCCAGCTTAGTCCAATGCATGTGCACTCTTATTATTATTCACACCGTTCGGTCGTGCAAGTGAAAGGCAATAATGATGATATATGATAAAATGATTGAGATGGAGAAAAGCTAGTACGAACTCGACCTATTTTGTTTTTGTAAATATGATTAGCTCATCATTCCTGATTCAGCCTATTATGAATGAAACATGTTTGCAATGACAGTTAGAGATTACAGTTACTCATGCCATGCTTAATTAGCTCGGAGTTTATAATGGTTTGTCTTGAGTGCCAACATGCAAATTAAAATGGTTATGATGTAGTATGATAGGATGGTATCCTCCTTTGAATGATTTAAGTGGCTTGACTTGGCACATGTTCACGCATGTAGTTGAATCAAAATCAACATAGCCTCCATATTTATGTTCATGGTGATTTATATCCTACTAATGCTTGCACTCAATGTTGGTTAATCTCAATGCATGTTTATGACCGTTGTCGCTCTCTAGTTGGTCGCTCCTCAATCTTTTGCTAGCCTTCACTTGTACTAAGAAGGAATACTGCTTGTGCATCCACTTCCTTAAACCCAAAGTTGTTCCATATGAGTCCACCATACCTACCTATATGCAGTATTTACCTGCCGTTCCAAGTAAATTTGCATGTGCCAAACCCTAAACCTTAAAATAATAATCTGTTTTGTATGCCCGAATCGCTCATGTAGTGACTGTGGGTTGTTAGTATCTTCCATGCTAGGTGGGTTATTCTCACGATGAGTGTTGATTCACTTGTCATTCACGAGAAAGTGGCTGGTAATTGGGACGCCCAGTTCCATGCTCGAAATCAAATCAAAATATAATCATAAAACAAAACTCCCCCAGGACTGTTGTTGGTATGGACGGTACCCATGGATTCTGCTAGCCTAGGAGTGTGATTGTTGGTCGAGGGGGAGTAAAAACTTTACCATTCTGTTTGGGAACCGCCTATAATGTATCTAGCATGGAAGATACCGAGATCTCTTGGTTGCTATGTTGACAATGAAAGCATGCCGCTCAAAATTATATTCATCTCTGTTTTAAAAGCTTGAGCTCTGGCACGTCTGCAAATCCCTGCTTCCCTCTGGGAAGGGCCTATCTATTTACTTTTATGTTAAGTCATCATCCTCTAATAAAAAGCTCCAACTAGAGAGCACCACTGTCAGTTGTATGCGTTGTTATTAATTGATATTGAGTATGACTGTGACTGGATCTCTTTTGCCATGAATTATAATGTCTAGTCAGTCCTTAATCTTCAGGGGTGCTCTGCATTTATGTTTTGCGGTCTTAGAAAGGGCTAGCGAGATACCATTTTGTCATATCATATCATGATTGTTTTGAAAAAGTGTTCTCATCTGAGATTTATTATTATTGCTCGCTAGTTGATTACGCCATTGATATGAGTAAATGTGAGACCTAAATGTTATTGTGAATATGGTTAGTTGATAATCTTTGCTGAAAACCTGAATATTGGCTAGACATATTTGCAACAACAAGATCAAACCGAGTTTGTAAAAGTTTTTCTTTGTTACTTTCAGTTTGTCAACTGAATTGCTTGAGGACAAGCAATGGGTTAAGCTTGGGGGAGTTGATACATCTCCATCGTATCTACTTTTCCAAACTCTTTTCCCCTTGTTTTGGACTCTAATTTGCATGATTTGAATGGAACTAACCCGGACTGACGCTGTTTTCAGCAGAATTGCCATGGTGTTATTTTTGTGCAGAAATAAAAGTTCTCGGATTGACCTAAAAATTTATGGAGAATATATTTGGAATATATAAAAAATATTGGCAAAAGAATCAACTAGAGGGGGGCCACCCAGAGGCCACAAGCCCTAGGGGCGCGCCCTGCAGGCTTGTGGGCCCCCTGGAGCCCCTCCGACCTCAACTCCAACTCCATATAACCCTATTCAGGGAGAAAAAAATCAGAGAGAAGGATTCATCGCATTTTACGATACGGAGCCGCCGCCACCTCCTATTCTTCATCGGGAGGGCGGATCTGGAGTCCGTTCGGGGCTCCGGAGAGGGGGATTCGTCGCCATCATCATCACCAACCTTCCTCCATCACCAATTTCATGATGCTCACCGCCGTGCGTGAGTAATTCCATCGTAGGCTTGCTGGACGGTGATGGGTTGGATGAGATTTATCATGTAATCGAGTTAGTTTTGTTAGGGTTTGATCCCTAGTATCCACTATGTTCTGAGATTGATGTTGCTATGACTTTGCTATGCTTAATGCTTGTCACTAGGGCCCGAGTGCCATGATTTCAGTTCTGAACCTATTATGTTTTCATGAATATATTTGTGTTCTTGATCCTATCTTGCAAGTTGTAGACACCTATTATGTGTTATGATCCGCATACCCCAACGTGGCAATAATTGGGATTCTTTCCGGTGATTACCGTAGTTTGAGGAGTTCATGTATTCACTAAGTGCTAATGATTTGGTCCGGTTCTCTATTAAAAGGAGGCCTTAATATCCCTTAGTTTCCATTAGGACCCCACTGCCACGGGAGGGTAGGACAAAAGATGTCATGCAAGTTCTTTTCCATAAGCATGTATGACTATATATGGAATACATGCCTACATTATATTGATGAATTGGAGCTAGTTCTGTGTCACCCTAGGTTATAATTGTTGCAGGATGAATGCTATCCGACATAATTATCCATCACTGATCCGTTGCCTACGAGTTTTTCACATATTGATCTTTGCTAAGTTACTTTTCCGTTGCTACTGTTACAATCATCATAAAACTGCTACTGTTACTTTTGTCACCGTTACCGTTACTTCCATACTACTTTGCTACTAGGAACTTTGCTACAGATATTAAGTCTTTTAGGTGTTTATGAATTGACAACTCAGCTACTAATACTTGAGAATATTCTTTGTCTCCCCTTGTGTCAAATCAATAAATTTGGGTTGAATACTCTACCCTCGAAAACTGTTGCGATCCCCTATATTTGTGGGTTATCAATAGGTATCTCGAAAAGTGTTTGTTGGGTTGCATGGATCGCGACTGGAATTTGTTGCTCCATGTGACAGAGAGATATCTCTAGGCCCTCTCGGTAATACAACATCATGAATGGCTTGCAGGCATGTGACTAATGAGTTTAGTCACGGTGATCTTGTATTACGGAACAAGTAATGAGACTTGCTGGTATGAGATTGAACTAGGTATGGCGATATCGACAATCGAATCTCAGGCAAGTAACAAATCGCTGGACAAAAGGAACTGTATATGGGATTAACTGAATCCTCGACATCATGGTTCAAACCGATAAAGATCTTTGTTCAATATGTGGGCGTCAATATGGACATCCAGGTCCATCTATTGATTATTGACCAGAGAGGAGTCTCGGTCATGTCTGCATGTTCTCAAACACGTAGGGTCACACACTTAACGTTCGGTAATGCTAGGGCAGTATTGGGATATTCATAGTGGTAAGTCTGAAGGTAGTTCAGAGTCCTGGATGGGATACGGGACATCACGAGGAGCTCTGGAATGATCCGGAGGTAAATATTTTTATATGAGAAGTCATATTCAGGGTTCTAGAAAATGTTTGGGATTTTTTGGTATTGTACCGGGAAGGTTCTAGAAGGTTCTGCAGTGGGGCCCACCTGCATGGGGGACCAACATGGACATCGGTAGTGGGGCAAGGCCCCACACCCCTCGTCTAGGCGCACCAATATCCCCCCAAAGGGATAAGATCATATCCTCATGGGATAAGATCAAGATCCCTAAAAAATGGGATAGTGATCGGTGGGGAAGGAAAGGAGGGGATTCCCCCCCCCCCCCCCCCGCCCTTTGACCAACGACCCTAGGGGCTTGGAAGGAAAGCCACCAGCCCCCCTTACACCTATATAAAGGTGGGGAGGCGCAGGGGGCAGCAACCCTTCCACCCCTTGGCGCGTCTCCCTCCCATTACTCCTCCTCCCCCGCGTAGTGCTTGGCGAAGCCCTCCCGGTGTTCCGCTGCCACCACCACCTCCACGCTGTTGTGTTAGCCTAGATCCCATGTACCTATCCACACTCCCTTGCTGGATCAAGAAGATAGAGATGTCACCGAGCCGTACGTGTGCACATCTCGGAGGTATCGTCCGTTCGGCGCTGGATGGGATTGGATCATGAAGGGAGTACGATTACGCCCAACACGATCTCTAGATTGTTAACGCTTTCAGTCTACAAGGGTATGTAGACATTCCCCCTCTCGTTGCTAGCATCTCCACATAATAGATCTTGGGTTTTTCATAGGAATTTTTTTCCATGCAACGTTCCCCATCATATTTCACCCAAATTTATTGATTCGACACAAGGGGAGCCAAAGAATATTTATAAGCCTTTGCAATTGAGTTGTCAATTCAACCACACATCAGAAGTGTCTTCCTTGCATCAATTTATTAGTAGCATAGTAATTTGATAGTGGTGGAAATAGTATTAGCAGTAGTAACATTAATAGTAGTAGTTTTGTAGCAATTGGAGCAACAACAATAATAGTAACTTGAGAAAAGGCAATATTATAAAAGCGTAGGCATGGAGTATCAATGGATATTTGGATGAAATTCATTATGTAACAGTCACAACTTAGAGCAATACATAATAGCTCCAATTCATCAATCATATGTAGGCATGTATTCCGTATATAGTCATACGTGCTTGCAGTAAGAACTTGCATGGCATCTTTTGTCCTACACTCCCATGTGTAACACCCTGGATTTTGCCCATTTTCTTTTTCTTTTGATTTTGGTCCGGATTCGCTTTCTGTGACTTAGTAGTCTTGCAACCTGGAGGGATCACCCTTCATTCTTCTTCCCGAGTGGCTTGCCAACCTCAAAACCATCCCAAGACCTCGCCATTTCCATCCTGGACTAATCCCAATACTCTTTTCTTGGGAATATTCCTTTTTCTATTAAAGGAATAACTCTGTTTGCCCTGAGTTGTGAAGCAACTCATATTTCTATCATTCCCAAAATTCTCAAATAATTCCCATAAATCCTTTGGGACATATCTTATACAGATATGTCAAAATATTCCTTGCCATGCCCAAAAATATTTCACAAATATTCCTTTTCCGATTCTGCCTTATCTGTCAGATTGAGAAGCAAGTACCCTTTATATTTGCTTGCTTGCTCTCAGACTTTTTGTGAACTCTTTACTATCCATATCATTGCCTCATGCCAAAGTTCAACTTTATTTGGATAATAAATCTCTCCTGGCTAATTTCCAAAGTTTCTGGGCAACCGGAATCTTTGTGAAGCAAGTGTTAGCTAGGAGTATCCAAATGAGTTGAAATTTTGCAAGCATCTTCATATTCCAAAATCATGAATCTCAACCAAATTTCAACCCTATCCAAGCATCTATGAGAGAACAGCATCAAATCTTGGTTTCTGGTCATATTTTCCTGTTGTGAAGCAACTATATTTTATATTGCTTCATAATTGCTGAAAATTTACCAGAGCCTTCTCCTACCCATATTATCACCTCTCCACCAAATTTGGGCTCATTTCATTTCACCAGTAATTTCCTAGAATTTTTCAAAGATTCTGTCCATTTGGAAGCTGTGTGAAGGAAGTACCATTTTGGTTTATCCAAATGGTATGAAATTTATACAGTACCTTCATATGCCCATATCAATCATCTCCTCCAAATTTCATCCCAATCCCATGTGATATGTGAGTGCTACTTCAAGATTGGCAAATCTGGTCAGTGAGGCCCTTTGAACAGCAAGTGCTATGTATCTTCATCCAATTGAGCTGCAAATCTGCAGACATGATCATCTTAGCATTTTATCACCCCATGCCAAATATCAGAGTCTAGGTCCTGATCGATCTCCCCCACCCCACTCCAAACACCTTGCTGTGGCTTGGTCTCCAAGCTAACTTCTGTCACTTCTTGCCTCCACTTACAGCCAAGACTTGATGAGTCCACTCTCTGACCACTGAGCTATCTTGTTGACATGATCTTAGGTCGTGTCAACGCCCTGGACGCGTGGCACCGGCGGTGACCACCGCCCTGGCACGCCGTGGACGTGAGCCGCATGTCGTTTGCTCGGGCCCCTCCTCTCATTGTCGGTTCCGCGCGACTAATCATGTCCAACAGCTCTCCCTCGCTGTCCTCTTCTCCCCAGACCTCTCTTCCCCTCTCTCGTCCCCTCCCACGCGGTGCACAGGCCGTGACTGCAAACCGGTCATCTCTGCCGCCGTCATGTCCGATCACCGTGAGCCTTCTCGAGCATTCCCGGCCTTCCCCGAGACCTCTCAGACCCTCCGCGACCTCCCGGGAACTCTCTCCCTTCCTCCAGGCGAGCTCTGGAAGCACCAGGATGCCGACACACGCGTCGCCACGGCGGTGCTCGGCCCTCTCCGTCGCTCGCCTATAAATAGGCCTCCCCGAGCCATTCTGAGCTCACCATCGACTTAGCCACCCTCGTATCCCCCTGCCTAGCTACTCCCTGGAGCTCCAGAGCCCCTCCTCGCCTCCAATGGTCGCCATGGCCGCCACTCGGGTCTGGCCAAATTCCGGCAATGGCGAGCTCCTCCCTCCCTCATTTCTTCACCAGGGGGCACCCAAACTCTGGCGAAGCTCTCCTGAGTCTTCTCTCCATCGCCTCGCCGCCGGAGCGCCCTGCCCCTCATCGCCCGACGCCACAGCCGCCGTCCTCGAAACCATCGCCAACTCAGCCCTCCCCTCCGGCGGTGGATAGGCCCAGGGGATGTGCCGTGCTCTGCTGAGTTCATCCATAAGCGGAGCCTCGCCGGAGGTGCCTTGTAGCTCCGGCAGGCCTCGTCGGGGTCGGCCCTGCCCTGGCCAGGCGCGGCATCGACGAAGGAGGAAGAAGACCCAGCCGGCAACCCCACCTGCGCGTGGGCCCCACGGGGCAGCCACACAGCCGCTCGGCCCCGCCCCTGCCATGTCATTTAAGTGGGGTGGGTGCGGGTGGGCCGGCCCAAGTGGAGCGGTGACGCTCGCACAGCCCAGCCAGCGCCCAGGCGCCAGCCACATTCGGCCCAGTTTCGGCCCAGGCGCGCAGTTCCTTTTAACCTTTTCCACAGAAAAAAACTACTGAGGACCCAGAAGCAAATGAAATATTTACCGAAAGGTCCTTCTGCAGTCAACCTATCACAACTTTTTAACCGAGACTCCGAATTAGGTGAATCCAACGCCCACGTCTTCGTCTCGTCGAGCCCGTCGTGTTGGTATCATTTTCAGTATGTGCTGACACAGTGGAAATAACCATTTTGCCCTTGTCCGTAAACAGCCTCCTCCGAGAGAGAACTGTTTCCGGCAATCGCTTCCGCGGACTCTCCGCACTTCTCCCCGATGATTCCTTCATCTCCAGGCAAGCCACAACTCTCATCTGTGTCATCGCATTGCAATATCATAGTTTAACTAATTACTTTAACAACACGTATGAGCATCTGTGAGATGAATTGGATTATACAATGCTTGAGTTGATTCTCGGATAGGTGACTACTATGTTGAGTACCGGATTATTAGTGACTAGTAGTTTACCCACTTGTTGATACTATGATGTTGAGATCACTGTCTATGATTATTTTGGAGTTCATCCAGCAGTTCGTAGAAATGAGTTAGTAGCAGTGGCTTAAGCATACTGGTTATCGGAGTGTCAGCCATGACCGAAATATTATTCGGGGATTAGATATTTCATGGTTGACCTTGAGTCACCTGTCCGGACATATCCGTGCAACCACATTTGCCGGTATGGGACGGCCTTGACTTGGTCTGATCGCGTGCTCTTTCACCGGTACCTCCAAAGAGGGAGGGTTATGCGTGCGTGCTGCCCTGATCAGGTAGACGACAATAACCCTGTGAGCCCAGTTGAGTTGTTTGGGATCCCGTCCCTGTTTGGGACAGTTTAGTTTGGCCACGACGGTGGCAGGGTGTCACGAGGTGACACGGGGCCACCCAAGGCTTGACTCCGAGAGAGTGTGATTGCCGGTGGTACGATGGAAGAGTCACGGGTCAGGCGGGTTTCGTTGGAGCAATGCTGGTCCACCCGAATGGGATCACGAGGTCAGTGCTCCATAGTGTGGGTAAAGTGCGCAACCTCTGCAGAGTGTAAAATCTATTCGAATAGCCGTGTCCACGGTATTGGACAGTCCGTCCAGACCTCACTAGGTGGTCAACCATGGTAGTGATGATAATGATGGAAGAACTCGTCGTATGATCAGAAGTACTCGGTGGTTCATGAGTATTCTGAGGGTTGTGAGACAACCCGGAGGAGAGTAAGTTTGTCAGACTTGTCGTGCAGATGGAATCAGGTATTTGATATGTTAGCCATGGGATGGCTGTGAGTTGAGTGGTCGGATGACCACATGCTTGGGGATTGGACTTGGTACAGGTTCGGATTGGAGCCTGAGATTATTTGAAGTATGGATTTAATACGCTTTACCTTACTGCAGTCATTTCAGTAGCTACCTTGCTAGATAACCATGCTGGTTAATTTTGGATTGCTATGATGTTGTCTTGCTTTAATGCTGATGTTTGCTGTGAGCTTGCGAGTACATTCAAAGTACTCACCTGGCGTGTCATGCCAGTTTGCAGGTCATGCCGTGATTGCTTGCTTGCCGAGGATCCTGTGCTTGCTATCTAGGATACGCGTTCTAGCCAGAGTCCCTGCGGAGTGGAGTCCATCACCATCGTCGCTGTTCCGCTGCTGAGAGAGTTACTTCGCTGTTAGCATAGAGCTACCCCGGGAAGGCGTAGTGTCGCCGTGCCGATGTAATCCATGTACCCTTTGTAACCATATCCATAGTAATGAAGAGCTGATTCGTTCTATGCCAACAGTGCCGTATTCCAGAAGACTTGTCCTTGGGCTGGAATACGGGGCGTTCTGGTTTACTCTGAGCCGGGGTGCCACAGAAGTTGGTATCAGAGCAGGTCTGGCTATAGGACGCGCGGTCTAGGTGCGAGCATTAGTAACCGGTAGTATAGGATCCAGTTGGTTGCTGCACTTGTTTGTTGCATTTGTATGTTGCATAGCATGCATATAGAATATTTATCTTATCACTAACGATGGAGCTGGTGAGTGTAGGTGGCATCGGTTTCGATTCCCTACCTACGCTCTCCGGTTTGCATATTTGTTCCTTGGTGTGGTGTCATCTTCGTCCCAGCGGAGTGATGCCAAGGTGCTTGGTGGTGGCGATCACTAGCAAGATTGATGCACCGGTACCACACCAATATATTCTCTTCAGTCACCCTATCGTTTCGGTGATAGACAATGCAAGTTCTATCCCGGATCGTGCCATTCCACTAGCCGCTTTGGCAACCCTTACTGATCCTTGCTATCAGAAAAGGGCAATGCCTGCAAGCCTTTCTCTCCACCACTATCTTATTCCACCACCTATTCTTTGGACGTGTACGGTTTTCTTCCGTACGCTTGATGATGATGTGGTCGTAACTTCTGTGTTCCGACCCCCGACCACCAAGTTCGTCCTCGCCACCGGTTCCATCCGTGTTAAGCCCGTGTTTGGTGTAGCCTTGTTTACACCAACTTCCTTCCACACATTGATTCACTTTCGTGCACATCGCCACAGCATGTTAGACCGTAACACCGGAGTTCTTGCGAAAGTGTGTGCTTAAGTAGGAATGCATATTATTGCTTGTGTGTGATCTTGCTGTTTTGTGTGCTTTGTTTTAGTCGTTTCTTTTGTTGTGTTTGGGCCCTTGGTGTTACCTTATTTTCCCCTTATGGAAGTTGCTCACCGACTCTGAACCCTAAGAGTCAGCGAAGAGACAGTCATGTGGAAGCTCAGCTCAGCAATATGAAATTTTCAGCCGACTGTGCTATATCAGGAATATCGAGCCTGAATATAAATGATATCCTAGCCGGATTAATTATCAGCATCCAGTATACATCAGTGCAACTTTCACAACAGCAATGATCACATCAGCAAGAAGGCAAATTGTGTACATGATCCACAGTGCATTCCGTGCCAAAGGTATGATTTATATACAAGGTTTGAGTCTGCTATGAGTACAGTTTGAACCCTGCTATGTCTTGGAAGCAAGCCATAATGTGCTATGAACTTAGAGTTCAGCAAGAAGGATAGCCGAATACCCTGTTGCATACAACAAGTAACCGACAGCAGAAACGGTAAGGTATATACATAATAGTGAGCTGTATGGGACACGGATGAACCCTTGCCTATTTTTCTTTGGTGACGGCACCACGCCTGTGTTCTGAGCTGTTTCCGGCCGTCCGGGGTGGATGCCGATTTTTATTTCTCTTGTCAGCAACTGGCCCGTGTTCTGAGCTGCTTTTTGGCCGTCTCGGGCAGCTGTTGAATTTCTCTTCGTAGCAATGACCCTATGCTCTAAGCTGTTTTTCGGCCGTCTTAGGGAGTTGATACTTTCTTCTTATCAACACCGTCTCATGCTCTGAGCTGCTTTCCAGCCGTCTTGAGTCGGGGTTGAGTTACTCCAGTAAAAGTCCCAGATCTGAGTTGTAAAGACCGTTCTGGTGGCTACTGGTTTATTTGCCGGTTTTATCCAAGGGTTCAGACAATCGTTACCTACAGCTACAACTTGTAAAGTAATATGCCTGCCGGAATATTGCACCTGACAACACCCATGGTCACACGGAGAATCAAGAACACATAAGGCCAAGTTCTTTCAGCAAAGGATCCAGGCAAAGAGAACCATAATGAAGGAGCAAGGTATGCTAATGGTTGCAGGATCAACATGGTACAGATACCCAGAGCATTCGGGTTCGATACCAGCCACCATGGGTACATACCCACGGGTCTATCCCAATTGCAAGGACCCCATACCGAGACAACCCGCTCAGCCAACCAGATATGCTCAGAATTGTCAGAAAAACGCAACCAAGCGGGTTAGGTCAATCGAAAGAATAACTCAGTAGTTCAAATTCAGCAACTATGTTAAGGTACTACACGGCCTACCATCCATATAGGAATACCGACAGACTGTGTGGTCAGAAGGATGAACAACAGTCTCAAAGCATGTGTCCTCACATATGGGAATCGGTTAAAGACTAACCTGTCATGAACAAGACTCTACTGCCAGGACCATTGTCAGTCAAGTCTATGGATAATATCACCGTACACCTTTATGCTGGTCACGACAGGTGACAATCAAACATTTGGCAGGAGCTTTATACCCGAGCCAATGGAGATACCCGAGATGACTCAGCAATCCGTGCGAGAAGTCAGATTCCGCCTGGAGAACGGTATGACTCATAGTATTGTTTTGAGCCTGGTGGACACACATCCATTTGAAGTCACCCACTGAAATGAGTAAAAGATTTTGTGTCCACCAAGAGAATCTGTTCACAACTTAGTGAACGGTTGTTCATATTGGACCCCGTCATGACACGTCCATGAGGAACCACCATCGGATTTATGAGCAAGGCACATGGTTTGGTCTGGATAACTTATTGCCTTAGACAGGATAGCAGACATAAGAGGAGTGAAGTCGGAGTAACATATGAGGTAATATTTGCCAGAACAAGGTCCAGTGAAGCAAACCACCCCGAAGCAAGGCAGTCAGACATATGAAATTCAGTGGGAACATTATACAAAGGTAAAAAGGAAGCCCGAGTTGGAAACGGTTTCCTCAAGTGGAAATATTCATGTCTGATCCCTGAGCAACCAAATCTCGAGGACGAGATTTCTTTAAGGGGGGTAGGTTTGTAACACCCTGGATTTTGCCCATTTTCTTTTTCTTTTGATTTTGGTCCGGATTCGCTTTCTGTGACTTAGTAGTCTTGCAACCTGGAGGGATCACCCTTCATTCTTCTTCCCGAGTGGCTTGCCAACCTCAAAACCATCCCAAGACCTCGCCATTTCCATCCTGGACTAATCCCAATACTCTTTTCTTGGGAATATTCCTTTTTCTATTAAAGGAATAACTCTGTTTGCCCTGAGTTGTGAAGCAACTCATATTTCTATCATTCCCAAAATTCTCAAATAATTCCCATAAATCCTTTGGGACATATCTTATACAGATATGTCAAAATATTCCTTGCCATGCCCAAAAATATTTCACAAATATTCCTTTTCCGATTCTGCCTTATCTGTCAGATTGAGAAGCAAGTACCCTTTATATTTTCTTGCTTGCTCTCAAACTTTTTGTGAACTCTTTACTATCCATATCATTGCCTCATGCCAAAGTTCAACTTTATTTGGATAATAAATCTCTCCTGGCTAATTTCCAAAGTTTCTGGGCAACCGGAATCTTTGTGAAGCAAGCGTTAGCTAGGAGTATCCAAATGAGTTGAAATTTTGCAAGCATCTTCATATTCCAAAATCATGAATCTCCACCAAATTTCAACCCTATCCAAGAATCTATGAGAGAACAGCATCAAATCTTGGTTTCTGGTCATATTTTCCTGTTGTGAAGCAACTATATTTTATATTGCTTCATAATTGCTGAAAATTTACCAGAGCCTTCTCCTACCCATATAATCACCTCTCCACCAAATTTGGGTTCATTTCATTTCACCAGTAATTTCCTAGAATTTTTCAAAGATTCTGTCCATTTGGAAGCTGTGTGAAGGAAGTACCATTTTGGTTTATCCAAATGGTATGAAATTTATACAGTACCTTCATATGCCCATATCAATCATCTCCTCCAAATTTCATCCCAATCCCATGTGATATGTGAGTGCTACTTCAAGATTGGCAAATCTGGTCAGTGTGGCCCTTTGAACAGCAAGTGCTATGTATCTTCATCCAATTGAGCTGCAAATCTGCAGACATGATAATCTTAGCATTTTATCACCCCATGCCAAATATCAGAGTCTAGGTCCTGATCGATCTCCCCCACCCCACTCCAAACACCTTGCTGTGGCTTGGTCTCCAAGCTAACTTATGTCACTTCTTGCCTCCACTTCCAGCCAAGACTTGATGAGTCCACTCTCTGACCATTGAGCTATCTTGTTGACATGATCTTAGGTCGTGTCAACGCCCTGGACGCGTGGCACCGGCGGTGACCATCGCCCTGGCATGCCGTGGATGTGAGCCGCATGTCGTTTGCTCGGGCCCCTCCTCTCCTTGTCGGTTCCGCGCGACTAATCATGTCCAACAGCTCTCCCTCGCTGTCCTCTTCTCCCCAGACCTCTCTTCCCCTCTCCCGTCCCCTCCCACGCGGTGCACAGGCCGTGACCGCGACCGGTCATCTCTGCCGCCGTCATGTCCGATCACCGTGAGCCTTCTCGAGCATTCCCGGCCTTCCCCGAGACCTCTCAGACCCTCCGCGACCTCCCGGGAACTCTCTCCCTTCCTCCAGGCGAGCTCTGGAAGCACCAGGATGCCGACACACGCGTCGCCACGGCGGTGCTCGGCCCTCTCCGTCGCTCGCCTATAAATAGGCCTCCCCGAGCCATTCTGAGCTCACCATCGACTTAGCCACCCTCGTATCCCCCTGCCTAGCTACTCCCTGGAGCTCCAGAGCCCCTCCTCGCCTCCAATGGTCGCCATGGCCGCCACTCGGGTCCGGCCAAATTCCGGCAATGGCGAGCTCCTCCCTCCCTCATTTCTTCACCAGGGGGGCACCCAAACTCTGGCGAAGCTCTCCTGAGTCTTCTCTCCGTCGCCTCGCCGCCGGAGCGCCCTGCCCCTCATCGCCCGACGCCACAGCCGCCGTCCTCGAAACCATCGCCAACTCAGCCCTCCCCTCCGGCGGTGGATAGGCCCAGGGGAAGCACCGTGCTCCGCTGAGTTCATCCATAGGCGGAGCCTCGTCGGAGGTGCCTTGTAGCTCCGGCAGGCTTCGTCGGGGTCGGCCCTGCCCTGGCCAGGCGCGGCGTCGACGAAGGAGGAAGAAGACCCAGCCGGCGACCCCACCTGCGTGTGGGCCCCACGGGTCAGCCACACAGCCGCTCGGCCCCGCCCCTGCCATGTCATTTAAGTGGGGTGGGTGCGGGTGGGCCGGCCCAAGTGGAGCGGTGACGCTCGCACAGCCCAGCCAGCGCCCAGGCGCCAGCCACATTCGGCCCAGTTTCGGCCCAGGCGCGCAGTTCCTTTTAACCTTTTCCGCAGAAAAAAACTATTGAGGACCCAGAAGCAAATGAAATATTTACCGAAAGGTCCTTCTGCAGTCAACCTATCACAACTTTTTAACCGAGACTCCGAATTAGGTGAATCCAACGCCCACGTCTTCGTCTCGTCGAGCCCGTCGTGTTGGTATCATTTTCAGTATGTGCTGACATAGTGGAAATAACCATTTTGCCCTTGTCCGTAAACAGCCTCCTCCGAGAGAGAACTGTTTCCGGCAATCGCTTCCGCGGACTCTCCGCACTTCTCCCCGATGATTCCTTCATCTCCAGGCAAGCCACAACTCTCATCTGCGTCATCGCATTGCAATATCATAGTTTAACTAATTACTTTAACAACACGTATGAGCATCTGTGAGATGAATTGGATTATACAATGCTTGAGTTGATTCTCGGATAGGTGACTACTATGTTGAGTACCGGATTATTAGTGACTAGTAGTTTACCCACTTGTTGATACTATGATGTTGAGATCACTGTCTATGATTATTTTGGAGTTCATCCAGCAGTTCGTAGAAATGAGTTAGTAGCAGTGGCTTAAGCATACTGGTTATCGGAGTGTCAGCCATGACCGAAATATTATTCGGGGATTAGATATTTCATGGTTGACCTTGAGTCACCTGTCCGGACTTATCCGTGCAACCACATTTGCCGGTATGGGACGGCCTTGACTTGGTCTGATCGCGTGCTCTTTCACCGGTACCTCCAAAGAGGGAGGGTTATGCGTGTGTGCTGCCATGATCAGGTAGACGACGATAACCCTGTGAGCCCAGTTGAGTTGTTTGGGATCCCGTCCCCGTTTGGGACAGTTTAGTTTGGCCACGACGGTGGCAGGGTGTCACGAGGTGACACGGGGCCACCCAAGGCTTGACTCTGAGGGAGTGTGATTGCCGGTGGTACGATGGAAGAGTCACGGGTCAGGCGGGTTTCGTTGGAGCAATGCTGGTCCACCCGAATGGGATCACGAGGTCAGTGCTCCATAGTGTGGGTAAAGTGCGCAACCTCTGCAGAGTGTAAAATCTATTCGAATAGCCATGTCCACGATATTGGACAGTCCGTCCAGACCTCACTAGGTGGTCAACCATGGTAGTGATGATAATGATGGAAGAACTCGTCGTATGATCAGAAGTACTCGGTGGTTCATGAGTATTCTGAGGGTTGTGAGACAACCCGGAGGAGAGTAAGTTTGTCAGACTTGTCGTGCAGATGGAATCAGGTATTTGATATGTTAGCCATGGGACGGCTGTGAGTTGAGTGGTCGGATGACCACATGCTTGGGGATTGGACTTGGTACAGGTTCGGATTGGAGCCTGAGATTATTTGAAGTATGGATTTAATACGCTTTACCTTACTGCAGTCATTTCAGTAGCTACCTTGCTAGATAACCATGCTGGTTAATTTTGGATTGCTATGATGTTGTCTTGCTTTAATGCTGATGTTTGCTGTGAGCTTGCGAGTACATTCAAAGTACTCACCTGGCGTGTCATGCCAGTTTGCAGGTCATGCCGTGATTGCTTGCTTGCCGAGGATCCTGTGCTTGCGATCTAGGATACGCGTTCTAGCCAGAGTCCCTGCGGAGTGGAGTCCATCATCGTCGTCGCTGTTCCGCTGCCGAGAGAGTTACTTCGCTGTTAGCATAGAGCTACCCCGGGAAGGCGTAGTGTCGCCGTGCCGATGTAATCCATGTACCCTTTGTAACCATATCCATAGTAATGAAGAGCTGATTTGTTCTATGCCAACAGTGCCGTATTCCAGAAGACTTGTCCTTGGGCTGGAATACGGGGCGTTCCGGTTTACTCTGAGCCGGGGTGCCACACCATGGCAGCGGGGCCCAAATGGAAACTAAGGTTAATTAAGGTGCCCTTTTTAATAGAGAACCAGAACAAAGCATTAACACATAGTGAATACATGAACTCTCTCGGGGTATTCTCGCGACAGATGCCAGGGGGTGGCTTATCATGGATGGGGACAGGAGGACATCATCAGGCCCTGGAAGCGGGAATGGGCGAGAGCTCGAACGCACGCGAGTCTTACCCAGGTTCGGGGCTCTCCCAGGAGATAACACCCCTAGTCCTGTTCTGCGGGGTCTCCGCATGATGACTATGATCAGATAGTGGCTACAATCATGCTCCTTGAGCTGTATGCTAGAGGAAGAAGAAGGGCAAGGCTAGCTCTCTTACTTCTCCTAGCTATGGGTGTGTGAATGGCGTGGGTGCTGAACCCTTTGCATGGGTGAGCCTGGGGGGTTTATATAGGCCTACCCCCCAGGGGTACAATGGTAATAGGGCCGAGTGTAGGACCCGGATGTCAGTGTCTATGATCGCCGGGTTCTCCACCGGCTACTGGGCCCGCCGCCTGGTGGGCCCCGCCGGCTGCCGAGGATTCGGCCGACAGGTAGGGCCCACCGCTTGCGGGCCACGCTGATTGCCTTTTGCTGTAGCCTCGCCCTTGATGACGGGGGCCTTGTCGGGGGAGGCATGGCTACAGTCCCGTCGCCTGGCGTGCGCCAACTGTAGCCACGCTTCGTCTCGTTGGAGTAGCGGCGCGTTGACTCCGAGGGGAGAGAGGGGCCGGTTGCTGGGAGACGGTCCGCCACCGAAGCCGCCTTCTTGGGGAGCGCTGTCTTCTGCTTGCTCACGGACAGGTAGGGCCCGCCGCCTGCGGGCCGTACCGACCGCCCGTCATGGGAGCATAGCCCCTGCTGACAAGGGCTACGTCATGGGTCGCGTGTCTATAGTGAGCGCCGGGCAGAGGGGTGTCCGCTTGGTCAGCCCGCACTGTAGCCACGCTCCTCCGGGATTTGGGGGTATAGTTGGCCCTGTAGCCACGCCCCATCTTATTGTAATGAATGGGTGCAGACTCCGAGGGGAGGAGGGGCTGTCTGCTAGGATCCGACCTCCCCTGAAGCCGCCTTCTGAGAGCGCGCCACCATCTGGCAGCCGGCCCAAGGAGCCGGCCACGCATCCGGAAGGTGCGAGGGGCTTTGCTGGCCCCGATGCCTTGAAATGCTATGGGGTGTTGATGAGGCTACCCATGGTCAATCCCTCCGACAGTAGTCCCCGAAGCTGGTGAGGCGCCGCGGCTCAAGCCGGAGTGCCTCAGCAGTTTCCTACTCCGAGAGGTCTTGGGTCTTTTTCTTCGTCCGACTGGTAGAAGCCGTCTGTCAAGAGCCGGCCGAGGTTGGGCCAGCCGCGTGATGAATTTGAATAGTTGTCACGTGCGTCGGGCAGTGTGCCTGCCGCCCGTTGCTCGCCCGCCATGTGGCGCCAGCAGGCTAGGCCGGCCTGCCAGCCCATGCGCGTGACCGAACATCGCCGCAGGCCTGGGCCCACCACTACAAGGCCTCGGCACACGCGCGGATCTACTGCGGCCGAGGCGGGCGGTTGCCTTCCGGGGCCAATTGAAGACGCGCCATAATTGGCGCGGGATTTACGGGGACCTGCGGGGCGTGGGCGTAGTTAATCCCCACGCCCCCCACGATTTGCCTCTTCGGCTCCGCCACAGCAGCCGTATAAGTTGGGGAGGGGCGGGGGAGCGGCCAAATGCACGCGCCCCCTCCCTCGCTTTCTTCTTCTTCCTCCTCCTTGCCACTACTACTGCGCCGCGCCGCCCACCACCGAAGTGCCGCCGCAGCCCGCCGTTGCTCGACCTCTCCGTGCCACCGCGGGCTTGCCATTACTCGACCTCGCCGCGCTGCCACCAAGCAACCACAGAGCAGGGCGCGAGGCGAGTGGGATGGCTCAAACGTCATCGACGAGCACATCGACTTCCTCCGTGCGACACAGAGGATGCCCAACGAAGCGTGCGTGGGCGCGCGGGTTCCTGCAGTGAGGGAGATCACGCCGGCGCCGGAGGCCGGCGAATTCGTCGTCTTTCGCAGCCACTTCCTCCGCGGCTTCGGTTTGCCGGCGAGTGGCTTCTTCCGCACCTTCCTCAACCTCTACCGCCTGCAGCCGCACCACCTCACGCCCAATACCGTGGTACTCCTCTCCGCCTTCGTCACCTTTTGCGAGGGCTACCTCGGCGTCCTCCCCACGCTCGAGTTGTGGGGGAGGTTTTTCTACCTCAAGCTCGGCACTGCGGCCAAGGGCGAGGCGGCTCAGTGCGGCACTTGCGTCGCCGTGCGGTGCACCGGCTCCGGAACCCAGTTTCCGGCTGTAGCCGTGCTGGAGTCGGCCAAGTTGTGGCAGAAGTCTTACTTCTATGTCTGCAACTTGGACCCGACACACGACTACATCAACCTACCGGATTACGTAGCCGGCCCGCCTCCTGAGCCGCGGAACAATTGGGGCCAGCAGCCGAGGCTGCTGCCGGCCGCCATCATCAACGTCCTTGACCGCCTGCAGGAGATGATGGACTCGGAGGGCCTCCAGCCGGCGGACCTGCTGGCCGCCTTCATCCAGTGCCGGGTGTCGCCGCTTCAATTCCGGTCTCACTTGATCTGCGACATGAGCGGCCGCCGGGACACTTGCCGGATGTCGACCAAGGAGATGCCGGTGGTGGAGGTCGTCCGCCATGTCAACAACATCTCCGGCAGCCAGCTCAGCGAGGAGGACGGGAGCTTCAGCAAGGAGCCTTACAGCCGCGCCAATCCGCCGCCCACGGTTAGTATTGGTCTCCCTTTTTTGCCTACGCCATGCTCTTTATCCGCCCTGACCACCCGAACACGGCGCAGTGCTTCGCCGGCCAGGGAGCAGGCGGCACACAAGATCCCGGCCACCAGTGGATGGCGGACCAGGAGGTGAGTGACGTGCGTGACCCCAAGCTGGGGGCGGCCGCGTTGGAGGAGGATGACGCCGCCGGTGGAGGTGGCGCCGGAGCAGGCGGAGCCGCAGGAGGCAACGTCCGGGACTGGCCAGACAACGACAAGGATGGCGATGAGCAGCGCCGCTCGGAAGGCGCCGACAGGACGGGAGCTGGCCCCTCGGCGACACGGCCGACTGGCGGGGCGCCGACTGGAGCACCCGGCGCGTCTAAGTGCCGCGCTGACGTGGGGATGCTCGGCACCCAGCCAGCCAAGAAGCCCAAGTCGACGGTTGCCGCAACCAAGCGGCAAGAGGCCGCGAAGGCGGCCGCCGCCCGGAGGGCCCTGAAGCCACGCCCGTTGGTGTCTGCGTAAGTGTTTTGACTGCTCTTGTTTTGGTTGTCTTGTCTTGGCTTTTCTTTTTCAAAACTTCTTATCTTCGCTTGTCCTGCTGAGCAGGGCTCCCCTCACTGTGTCACGGGCCCCGTCCACCTCGGTGATTGGGGAAGCAGGAAGCTCTAAGGATGCCCGCCACATGGACCCGGCCGCCGCCCTCTGAGAGGCGACAGAGAGGAACATGCGGGAGGTGCGGGAGGAGCGGGAGGCGGCTGCGCGGCTAGAGGCCGAAGCAGTGACCACGACGCAGGCGAAGGCCGATGTCGCAGCCAAGGCGCAGGCGAAGGCCGACATCAAGGCCAGGGAGGACCCGGCCTGGAACATGGTTCCCGAGGCCGCCGACCCGCAGCAGTCGGAGCCGCCGGTGGGGAAGGACCGGATGCCGACTAGAGGAGGCTGTGTTGGCCAGATGGCACCGGGGGATGGGACGGCCGACCTCATCATCCTGGAGGACGCTCGGTGGGCGTTGGGTGCTGATGAGCGTGGTGGAGGCCGGCCCGAAGGGCCGCAGGCACCACCGTCCAGCGCCGAGCTGGTGGAGGGCCAGGCCCTGGTGACCCGCGCTTCCGCGCACATGTGCCCATCGCGGGCGACTTCTGTGCCAAGGCCGGCAGGTGCCGAGGCTGCGATCTCACAGGCGGCTGACACCGAGGCCACAAGCGTCGCTCCGCCTGGTTGGGTGCAAGGAGCCGGCCCAGCCGCCCTGAACATTGCGGTGCAGGACGTCCTCGACACGTTCAAGACCCATGGCGCCACCTTCATGCAGGCGAGGAGCGAGCTGGTGGCGATGCAGACAACCGTCCGGGTATGCGCTTGAATTATCCTTTTTGCTTTTGCGGTCTTCAGTGGGGGCGCGCCAGCGCACCCACTGGGTGTAGCCCCCGAGTTCCAAGCCGGCTGCTGAGCAAGCGGGTTGGAACTCCAAGGCGTATTTCCGAATGCTGAAGCGTTGCTCTTGTTGCAGGACTATCATAATCTACGCGCGGCCGCCTACAACTCCCAGAACCAACAGCTCACCAACCGGACTACTGAGCTGAACAAGAGCCGCGGTACGTAGGCCGTCTTCTAGTGGGGGCGCGCAAGCGCACCCACTGGGTGTAGCCCCCGAGATTCGGGCCGACTGAGCAGTCGGGCTGGATCTTCTGGTGACTTCTTGTCTTTGTTGATGTTGACATTTCTCTTGTGTTTTTGCAGAGGCCGCCACCCATCTTCGGACGCGTGTGTGCGAGCTTGAGGGCCAGCTCTGGGATAAGGAGCAAGAGCGCATCCAGGTGGCCGCAGAGCGCGACCGTCTTGTGAAGGAGCTGGCGGACCAGGTGGCCCGACACAAGGTAGAGATCCAGCAGCTGAAGGACAGGGAGGCGCTCCTCAAGGCCGAGTTCGAGACCGAGCGCTCGGACTGGGTCGAGAGGGAGAAGCTGCTGTCGGACGGCTATGGTGTGATCGAGGACATGGTCGAAGGTAGATCCTTTCTTCCTTTGTTGCTTGGTCGCCGGTTGGTACGGGCGGCCGACTTTTAAATCTTGGACTTCTTTTGTAGAGTATTTCCCTGGTCGCTCCGTTGCTGTCTGTCAAGCAATCGAAGCACGGTGCGAACAGCGGAGGAGGACGGGCGCGGACATTCCACAGGACTCGCCCCGGACTCTAGGCGAGCAGCTCATGGCCTACAAGATGTGCCTTGAGCCAGCGCACCGCCTGCTCTGCCGACTTCAGCACGCCGGGTCACAGGTCCTAACGGGGCTCTAGCCGGGTGAGCGGATTCCTCGGACTCCCAGCCGAACTGCTGACTGGCTGGAGGTGGCGGCCGAGCGGCTTGAGGCCTGGAAGGGCGCCGCAGCTTGGGCGGGTGCCAAGACAACACTGGAGTTCGTCAAGGCGTGGTATCCGGGCGTGAGGTTGGCTCAGCTGGCCACCTTTCACCAGGAGGCAGGACCAGAGCTGGAGGCGGTGAATGATGAGATCGTCCAGCGCGCGGCGGCTCTTGCTGACTACGCCGACATCGGTGTCTTCATCCCGGAGCGGGCGGAAGATGGCACTGAGGCGCCGCCATCCTGGTTCGGGCTGGACCCGAACGTGGGGGAGGACTCGGCGTAGGAGATTGCCTCCAATGACGAGGGCGAGGACGATGAGGACGAGAAGGCGAGGACGTCGCACCAGATGGCGGAGCAACCAGTCGGACTCAGCCCGATCGGGCCTCGGCCAGCGGGCCACGGGAGACTACATCAGCCGCCACTGATGCCGACCAGGCCGAGACCCAATAGCCGGACGCTCCACTAGCCGGCGCTTCAGCCACTGCCGACCTGTCCACGCCGCCCGCAGCGCCCTTGGCCTAGGCAGCCCTTTATCTTTTTAACATTTCTCTGTCTTGTACTTGAGCAAACAAGTTAATCGTGCGCAGTTCCACCCACTGGGGGTGTAAATCAAACTCTGTTGAATGCTGGCCTTGGGCCTTTTGCGATGTAAATAATTTATCTCCCACATGCTTGTGTCTTTTGCTGGGTTCTAGCTCAGCTTTGCCTTTGCTCTATTTGGCTTTTTCTTTTGCCGCCTTCCTTTGGCTGCTGCCCTACCAGCCGGACAGCCGCGCTACGATCTGTGGCTTGGTCAGGGACTCGGCCATTTTTAGGATAGGCAAGTTACTTTGGCCGCCTAGAGCGTAGCTAGTCGAGCGAGAAGCCGGACGGGTGGGGCTAGGAGCCGGCCTAGCCTGTGTTGGCGTTCTTCCTTAGTCGTTTTTCGTGTGGACAACGATTCCATCCTTTAACTCTTGCCAGCTGGACAGTCGCGCTGCGAGCTGTAGCTGAGGCGAAGAGAGGGCTTTGGCGTCGGCACACTACTTGGCCGACTTCGGGTGGTGCCAACTTAGGTCAAGGCGGCGAGCCCCCGGGCCGGCTGACCGGACCCGGACAGGGCGAAAGAATGAAAGAACACATTCATAGGCGAGGCTTATCATATAGATAAAAAGGTAGCCCCCGAGTGCACCTCGGGGGACCTGTTGTCTTAGCTTAATACAAAGGGTAGCGTGGTACATACACTGCATCAACTGTAAAATGGGCGGAGAAGATTCGCGTTCCATGGTTGCTCCGTCTCTTGGCCGGAATTGTCCCTCTTGCAATCCCTGGGCTTCTGTGCATCGATGAGGTAGTAGGAGTCGTTGCCCAGGGCTTTGCTGATGATGAAAGGCCCCTCCCAAGGAGCCGAGAGCTTGTGCTGGCCGGCTATTCGCTGGATCGGCCGGAGCACAAGATCGCCCTCACGGAAAGCACGCGGCTTGACCTTCTTGCTGTGTTAGCGGTGCAGGCTCTGCTGGTAGATGGCGGACCGGCTGAGTGCCAGCAGCCGGGCCTCTTCCAGCAGATCGATGCCGTCTTCTCGTGCCTCCTTGGCTTCCGCCTCCGTGTACATGGTGACGTGAGGCGAGTCAAACTCAATATCTGTTGGGATGACAGCCTCGGCCCGTACACGAGGAAGAAGGGTGTGAAGCCGGTTGCTTTGTTTGGCGTGGTCCGAAGACTCCAAAGGACGGCCAGCAGCTCCTCGATCCAGCAGCCGGCCGAGCGCTCTAGGGGCTCGACTAGCCGGGGCTTGATGCCGGACAGGATGAGGCCGTTTGCTTGTTCCATCTGGCCGTTTGACTGCGGATGGGCAACGGACGCTAAGTCCAATCGAATGCCCTGCGTCTCGTAGAAACGGGCCAAGGCGCCTTTGGTGAAGTTTGTGTCGTTGTCCGTGATGATGCTGTGTGGGATGCCGTACCGGACGGTGATGTCGGCGATGAATGTGACGGCAGTCGGACCATTCAGCTTCTTGATTGGCTTTGCCTCAATCCACTTTGTGAACGTGTCCACGGTGACCAGCAGATGGGCCAGGCCGCCGCCTGCTATCTTGAATGGGCCCACCATGTCCAATCCCCATACGGCAAACGGCCACGTGATGGGAATGGTCTTGAGTGCAGAGGCCGGCAGGTGCTGTTTGAAGCTGAAGCGCTGGCACCCCTTGCACTTGCGGACCAACTCCTTGGCGTCGTCCAAAGCAGTCGGCCAGAAGAAGCCATGGCGGAAAGCTTTGGCGACAAGGGATCTGGAGGCGGCATGGTGGCCACATTCGCCTTGATGGATATCTCTCAGGATCTTGATGCCCTTCTCTGGCTCAACGCAGCACTGAAAATCGCCAGTCACGCTGCGCCTGACGAGCTCTCTGTTGACTATCATGTATGCTGCCGCCCGGCGTTGCACCTGCCGGGCCAAAATCTCGTCGGCTGGTAGCTCTCAGCTCACCAGGAAGTTGAGGATGGGCTGCGCCCAGGATGGAGCTACTACCACTGTCATGACAGCTACCGGCACCAGGGGGGTCGGGTTGGGAGGCGGCGGGTCGGAGCCGGCCACTGCTTGCTGCGTCGCTGAAGTCCCCGGGCCGAGTGCTGCAGTCCCAGGGCCGGGTTCTGAAGTCCCCGGGCCGGGTGCGGGTGCTGCAGCCCCCGGGCCACCTGCGGAAGTCCCCGGGCCGACTGCTGAAGTCCCTGAGCTGGATCCAACTGCTTCGGGGTCAGCCGGCATGAAGATGGATTCTGATTCCGATGAGGGCTTAATAGACGGCTTGCGCAAGCACTCGAGGGAGACGCCAGTTGGTATGGCTTGCCGGGTGGAGCCGATCCGTGCCAGGGCATCAGCTTGCTCATTGTTGGCCCGTGGCACGTGAAAGAACTCGCATCCGTCGATGTGGCCACTGATTTGCTGGACGAGGAAGCGGTAGCTTGCCATGTTGGCGTCCTTAGCGTCCCAGTCACCGGAAGACTGCTGGACCACCAAGTCCGAGTCGCCATAGCACAGAATCCAGCGGATGCCGATTTCCTTGGCTAGCCGGAGCCCGTGGACGAGTGCCTCGTACTCGGCCACATTGTTGGAGGCGGCAAAGTGAATCTGCAGCGCGTACTTGAGCTTGTCACCTTTGGGAGAGGTCAGGACGATGCCGGCTCCCAGACCGGTGCGCATCTTTGAGCCATCAAAGTGCATCCGCCAATGAGTGGAATCTGGCACTAGCGGCAGGTACTGGGTCTCGGCCTAGTCGACGAGAAAGTCGGCCAGCGCTTGGGACTTGATGGCGATGCGGGGCTGGTAGAGGATGGTGTGGGGAGCCAGCTCAATGGCCCACTTGGCCACCCAGTCTGAGGCATCTCTGTTGCCCATGATCTCAGCAAGGGGGGCGGTGCAGACAACCATGACGGTGTGCTCCTAGAAATACTGCTTCAGCTTCTTGGCAGCAAAGTACACGCCGTAGCACATCTTCTGGTAGTGGGGGTAGTTCTGCTTGGAGGCGGACAGCACCTTGCTCAGGTAATAGACCGGCCTCTGGACCGGCTGGGCTTTGCCGTCTTCTGGGCGCTCGACCACGATCACGGTGCTGACAACCCGACTGGTGGCGGCGATGTAGAGGAACATGGGTTCTTTAGCAGCCGAAGCGGCCAGAACAGGCAGCGTGGACATCACGCGCTTGAGCTGCAGGAAGGCCTCGTCCGCCTGGTCGGTCCACTCAAAGCAGGTGGTCTTCTTCATCAGCTGGTACAGTGGGAGGGCCTTCTCGCCCAGCCGACTGATGAACCGGCTAAGTGATGCCAAGCACCCGGTGAACTTCTGGACGTCCCGCAGCCGGGTCGGCCTCTACATCCGCTCGATGGCCTTGATCGTCATGGGGTTGAACTCGATCCCGCGTTCAGAGACAAGGAAGCCAAGGAGCTGGCCGGTTGGTACTCCGAAGACGCATTTCTCCGGGTTGAGCTTGATCTGAAAGCGGTGCAAGTTGGCAAAGGTCTCCTTGATGTCCTCCAAAAGGGTGCCGCGCTGCTCCGTCTTCACCACAATGTCATCCACATAGACATGGGCATTTCTGCCGAGTTGCTTCGGGAGGCACTTCTGCATGCAGCGCTGAAAGGTGGCGCCGGCATTCCTCAAGCCGAACGTCATGGTGATGTAGCAGAAGGCGCCGAATGGTGTGATGAAGGAGGTCTTCAGGCGGTCGGCCGGGTCCAACTTGATATGGTGGTAGCCGGAGTAGGCGTCCAAGAAAGACAGCAGCTCGCAGCCGGCCGTGGAGTCGATCACTTGATCTATCTGGGGCAAGGCAAAGGGATCCTTGGGGCAGGCTTTGTTGAGGCTAGTGCAGTCGATACACATGCGCCACTTGTTATTCTTCTTCAAGACGAGGACTGGGTTGGCAAGCCAGTCCTGGTAGAACACTTCCATGATGAAGTCGGCTGCCAGAAGCCGGGCGATCTCTTCACCAATAATCCTTCTCTTCTCTTCCGACAGGCGGCGGAGGGGTTGCTTGACCGGTTTTGCATCCGATCTCACATGTAGCTTGTGCTCGGCGAAATCCGTCGGAACACCCGGCATGTCCTTGGGAGACCATGCGAAGATGTCCCGATTCTCACGGAGGAAATCGACGAGCTTGCTTTCCTATTTGCTGTCGAGGTGAGACCCCACGACAGCAAATCTCTCCGGGTGCGCCAGATCCAAGGCAATCTTCTTGGTCTCCTTGGCCGGCTGGAGGGAGCCCTGGGTCTCCGCTTCCTTGGGGTCGGATGGCACGTTCGGCTGCTTGCTGGTCATGGCCACCACCCGGTCAAGGAGGCGCTTTTCTTTAGTGATGACGAGGGACTCGGCCAGCCGGCTGCTGGCGACGGCACACGTGAGCGACTTCTGGTAGTCGCCGGCAATGGTGATGATGCCCTTGGGACCCGGCATTTTCATCTTCAGGTAGGCGTAATGCGGCACCGCCATGAACTTGGCTAGTGCGGGCCGGCCCAAGAGCGCGTGGTAGGGGCTGTCCAAGTCGACCACCTCGAACCAGATTGGCTCACGGCGGAAGTGGGTCTTGTCGCCGAACATGACATCAATCTTGATCTTGCCGAATGCAGAGCAGGAAAGCCCAGGGACTATGCCATGGAACACGGTTCGGCTGGGCAGGAGTTGCTTTTCCTTGATGCCCAACTTCTCCATGGTGTCGCGGTACAGGAGGTTGATGTTATTGCCGCCGTCTATCAGGATCCGGGAGAAGCGGCATGCCCGCCTCTCCGTTGAGAAGGTGGAGTCCAGCACCATTGCGTAAGCACCCGGCGAGGGCATCACGGCCGGGTGGTCCTCACGGCTCCAACTGATGGGCTTCTCGGACCAGTGCATGAATTGGGGGACCTCTGAGGCGATAGCGTTCACCTCGTGGTGCTGCTGCCGCCGACTGTGCTTGTCATCGGCTTGGCTGGTGAAGACGACGTAGGTGGCGTTGGCTTCGGGGAACTCGTCTTGGAGCATGTCGACTATGCGAGCCGCCGGCTGTTGAGGAGGCGGAACCGCCAGGCCGGCTGGCGGAGGCGGCAGGCACTCGCCCTTGGCAATTCTGGCGAGCCAATTGCAGTTCCGAGTGGTGTGGTTGGACGGCTTCGCACCGCTATGGAACTTGCACGGAGCATCGAGAGCTTGCTCGAAGGAGAAGGCGGGCAGCCAAGCACCCTTGCCGCCCTTCTGATGCTTGGGGCCGGATTGCCCTTCCGACGGCTGGTCTTCGACGGTCGCCACTTGCCGGCTCTTGGAAGCCGGCTGCTGGGCCTTGCGTTTGTTGTCATTCGGCTGTTGGCGCCGGTTGGTGTCACCAGCCGGAGCTTGAGGGGCCGGCTGGATCACCTTCCCGGACGCGTCAACCTGGATCTCCGACTTCATGGAGGAGTCAACACAGAAGCTCGTCACACCACGACCAGAAGCTCGTCCAATGTAGCCGGCTCGTCGCACAGAAGCTTGTGCGTGAGCAGGGTGCCCTCTCTGCACCCGGCGGTGAAGTACTCGATGGCCTGCACCTCGTGCACCCCTTCGCAGGAGTTGCGCAACTCGGCCCAGCGCGTCAGGTAGTCGCGGGTGGACTCGGTCGGGCCCTGAACGCACATGGAGAGCTGGCGTGGCTTTGGGGGCCGCTTGTAGGTGCTGGTGAAGTTGCGGATGAAGACATCGGCGAAGTCCAGCCAACTGTTGACGCTGTTCAGCCATGTCCCGGCCGTGCCCTGGAGCATGAGCGGAACGTACTTCACGGCAACGCGCTTGTTGCCATTTGCTATGCTGACTGCCGTCGAGTAGTCGGTCAGCCAGTCCTCCGGCTTCACGGAGCCGGTGTACTTAGGAGTGTCTCGGGGGAGCGAGAACCCTTTGGGGAAGGGCTCGTCGCGGATGCGATGGCCGAAGCAGGCCGGGCCGATCGTGTCTTCCTCTTCTACAGCTAGGGACCGGGCAAGCCGCTTGATCCAGTGGCGTGCGTTGTTCTCTCCAACTCCTTCATCGGGGCCCAGCCGGCCTCCGAGAGTCGGATGGTCCATAGGAGGCGGAGAGGCCAGCCTCTCCCTGTGAGGGGGAGGCGGACGCTCATCACGCCGGTGCTTCGCTCGTGGACGATCGCCCTGGCTGCGCACAACCATAAGGTGAGTGCGCTGGCTGTGGCTAGCAGCCGGCTCCGGGTCTTGCTGACCGCGGTCGCCGCCTGCTGGGGATCGGGAGGTCGCTCCATGCTCACGGCGGGGGGGATGGTTTTTGGCTTGCTTGCCGGCCGTCACTGTGCGATGGTACACGTCTTGCTGCGTGGTCATGGCGTTTAGGAGCTCCTGGAGGCGTGCCATTTGGCTGTGCCGCTCGTTGCCCTCCAGGTTATCCAGCTTATCTGTGGCCGCCTGGGCAGCGTGCAAGTTCTCCACTGGGGTGGCGTAGACCGGGCGTCCGACTCCCAGCATGCTGGCTATGGCCGCGCCGCGTTGCCGAATGGCGCCGGCTCGACTGGGCTCGCCAACAGCCGGCGTGCCACTTGCGATGTGGTCAATCTCGCGCTGGCAGGCCTCAGCGCGGCGCCTCATGGCCGCCATCTTGTTGGCGCTTTCAAGGAGCGTGACACGGAACGCCTCCAGTGTCACCCCATCGGCGTTAGCTGCAACAGGGGTTGCCAGGCCCTGCATGGCCGCTCGCAGCGGGTCCTGGGCAGCTCCAGCGGAATCATCGCTGTGGCCAGTGACCAGCACCTCCGTGATGGTGCAGGCATTGGTGTTGCTGGCGACAGGAGGGAGCGGATCGTCAATGACCACCACATTGGCGGGGAAACCGTTGGTGGAGGCCGCGTCGGAGTCGATGAGGCAGCACGCGGGGCACGCCGCTCCCGCATCAAGCGATGCGCTGATGCATGCGCTAACCGGCGCGTCGGGCTGGCTGATCAGGCCAGACGCGACGTGCTCGCTCGAGAGGAAGAGGGTTCCCGTCCAGAACATGTCTCCGGCCGACACTGCGCTTTGCCCCACGGTGGGCGCCAACTGTCGGGGTATTCTCGCGACAGATGCTAGGGGGTGGCTTATCATGGATGGGGATACGAGGACGTCGTCGGGCCCTGGAAGCGGGAATGGGCGAGAGCTCGAACGCACGCGAGTCTTACCCAGGTTCGGGGCTCTTCGAGGAGATAACACCCCTAGTCCTGTTCTGCGGGGTCTCCGCATGATGACTATGATTAGATAGTGGCTACAATCATGCTCCTTGAGCAGTATGCTAGAGGAAGAAGAAGAGCAAGGCTAGCTCTCTTACTTCTCCTAGCTATGGGTGCGTGAATGGCGTGGGTGCTGAACCCTTTGCATGGGTGAGCCTGGGGGGTTTATATAGGCCTACCCCCAGGGGTACAATGGTAATAGGGCCGGGTGTAGGACCCGGATGTCAGTGTCTATGATCATCGGGTTCTCCGCCGGCTGCTGGGGCCCGCCGCCTGGTGGGCCCCACCGACTGCCAAGGATTCGGCTGACAGGTAGGGCCCGCCGCTTGCGGGCCACGCTGATTGCCTTTTGCTGTAGCCTCGCCCTTGATGACGGGGGCCTTGTCGGGGGAGGCATGGCTACAGTCCTGCCGCCTGGCATGCCCTTACTGTAGCCACGCTCCGTCTCGTCGGAGTAGCGGCGCGTTGACTCCGAGGGGAGAGAGGGGCCGGCTGCTGGGAGCCGGTCCGCCACCAAAGCCGCCTTCTTGGGGAGCGCCGTCTTCTGGTTGCTCACGGACAGGTAGGGCCCGCCGCCTGCGGGCCGTACCGACCGCCCGTCGTGGGAGCATAGCCCCTGCTGATGAGGGCTACGTCATGGGTCGCGTGGCTACAGTGAGCGCCTGGCAGAGGGGTGTCCTCTTGGTCAGCCCGTACTGTAGCCATGGTCCTCCAGAATTTGGGGGTACAGTTGGCCCTGTAGCCTCGCCCCATCTTATCGTAATGAATGGGTGCAGACTCCGAGGGGAGGAGGGGCCGTCAGCTAGGATCCGGCCTCCCCCGAAGCCGCCTTCTGAGAGCGCGCCGCCATCTGGGAGCCGGCCTCTTGGGCCAGCCAGCCCAAGGAGCCGGCCACGCGTCCGGAAGGTGCGAGGGGCTTTGCTAGCCCTGATGCCTTGAAATGCTATGGGGTGTTGATGAGGCTACCCGTGGTCAATCCCTCCAATAAACTCCTCAAATTACAATCATCACCAGAGAGTATCCCAATTACTGTCACTTTAGGGTCTACGGATCGGAACAATAACATGTGCATATAACTTGCAGATAGGATCAAGAACTCAAATATATTCATGAAAACATAATAGGTTCAGATCTGAAATCATGACAAACGGTTAAGCATTAAGCATAGCAAAAGTCATAGCAACATCAATCTCAGAACATAGTGGATACTAGGGATCAAGCCCTAACAAATTGACTCGATTACATGACAAATATCACCCATCTACCTCCAGTATGCCTGCAATGAAATTACTCACTCCCGGTTGTGAGCATCATGCGGTTGTTGATGAAGAAGAGTTGTTGATGATGACGACGATAAATCTCCCTCTCCAGAGCCCTGAATGGACTCTAGATCAGGCATCCCGATGAAGAACAGGAGGTGGCGGCGGCTCCGTATCATAAAATGCGACAAAACTTTCTCTCTGAATTTTTTTGTCGTGAGGACAGTATATGTAGGCTTGGAATTAGGTCAAACGGTGGCTCGAGGGTCCCACAAGCTCACGTGGTGTGCCCAGGGGGTACCCCTGAGCTTGTGGCTCCCTGGTGCCCCCCCATGGTTGTTCCTTGCACCAGTATTTTTTTATATATTCCATAACAATTCCCCGTAAAGTTTCGTCCAATTCCGATAACTTTTATTTCTGCACAAAAACAACATCGAAGTAGTTCTGCTGAAAACAACTCTAGACTGGGTTAGTTTCATTCAAATCATGCAAGTGAGAGTCCAAAACAAGAGCAAAAGTGTTTGGAAAAGTAGATACATCGGAGACGTATCAACTCCCCCAAGCTTAACTAACAAAATGACTTGATTACATGACAAATCTCACCCATCTCCATCTACCTCCAGTATGCCTACAATAAAATTACTCACTCCCAGTGATGAGCATCATGAGGTTTTTGATGAAGAAGGGTTGTTAATGACAACGGCGACGAATTCCCCTCTCCGGAGCCCCGAACGGACTCTAGATCAGGCCTCTCGATGAAGAACATGAGGTGATGGCAGCTCCGTATCGTAACACGATGAAACTTTCTCTTTGATTTGTTTCTTGGGAAGACGGTATATGTAGGCCTGGAATTAGGTCAAACAGAGGCTCGAGGGCCCCACAAGCTCACATGGCGCGCCCCTGGGGGTGCCCTCGAAGCTTGTGGATCCCTGGTGGCCCCCTCTGGTAGTTCCTTGCGCCAATACTTTTTATATATTCCTTAAAAAATCCCCGTAAAGTTTCGTCCAATTTTGAGAACATTTTATTTCTGCCCGAAAACAACACCAAAGTAGTTCTGCTGAAAACAACATCAGTCCTGGTTAGTTTCATTCAAATCATGCAAGTTAGAGTCCAAAACAAGAGCAAAAGTGTTTGGAGAAGTAGATACAATGGAGACGTATCACTGCCTCCATGAACATGTGTGAGTAGTTCCATTAGGATCTTAGGGTGTGTTTGGTTCAGGAACAAAGTGGAATGGAACGTCACGGTTCCATTCCACTAGAATGGGTCGGTCCCGTCCTTGTCTTTGGTAGTGGCAATTTGAAGGAATTACATGGTTACATTTTGGTGTTTGGTTTGAGACATGGAGTGGAATGTGTTTATTCATCTCACCATGAATTAGATTGGATTTCAACCAAAGGCAGATAAATATGGAACTGTACTATTTCAGAACAGCGGTGTGAGCATCAATGATTCATGTATGCTACTTGTGAGCTGTGTTGGGATTTTCCCAAAAGAGGAAGGATGAAGCAATATAGTAGCTGAGAAGTATTTCCCTCAGTGAGAACCAAGGTTATTGAACTAAAAGGAGAACCACGCAAATCCTAGTGAACAATGGCTGCACACACAAAAGCAAATACTTGCACCCAACGCGGGCAAGAGGGTTGTCAATCCCCTTGAACTCGTTACTTGCAAGGATTAAATCTTGTAGTCATAGATAGCTAAATTGCAAAATAAAATAAAAGTAAATAAATTGCAGCAAGGTATTTTTGGTTTTAGTAATATGATTAAAGTAGACCCGGGGCCATAGTTTTCACTAGAGGCTTCTCTCTCAAAACAATAGCATACGATGGGTAGACAAATTACTGTTGGGCAATTGGTAGAAAAGCACATAGTTATGATGTTATTCATGGCAATGATCATGTATATATGCATCACATCCATGACAAGTAGACTGAAACGATTCTACATCTACTATTATTACTCCACATCGAGAGCGCTTCTATGCTTGCCTCTCTATGTATTAAGTTCATAACAAACAGAGTAATGCATGAGGTATGATGATGTGATGTAGACAAAGTAAACTCAAGCAATATGAATAAAACCCATCGTTTTATCCTTAATGGCAACAATACAAATATGTGCCTTGCTACCCCTTCTGTCATGAGGTGAGGACACCGCAAGATTGAACCCATTACAAAGCACCTCTCCCACTGAAGATAAATCAATCTAGTTGGCCAAACCAAATGGATAGATCAGAGAGAAATACCTAGCTAACAATCATTTTTTTGCGAGGCATAGCTAACAATCATGCATAATAAAGTTTAGAAAAGACTCAATTACTTTCAAGGAATAATCTGATCATAAACCCACAACTCATCGGATCCAACAAACACCGCAAAAGAAGGTTGCATCCGATAGAACTCCAAGAAGATCAAGGAGAACATTGTATTGAAGATCAAAGAGAGAGAAGAAGACATCTAGCTACTAGCTATGGACCCGTAGGTGTGTGGTGAACTACTCACACATAATTAGAAGGGAGAAGGTTGATGTAGAGGCCCTCCATGATCGATTTCGTCTTCGGTAGAGTACTGAAAAAGGCCTCCAGATGGGATCGCGGAAGAACAGAAACTTGCGATGGTGAAAGAAGTGTTTCAGGTGGCTCTCTGTTGGTTTGGGAATATTTGGGAATTTATAGAGGTGGAACTAGGGCAAATAGAGTTGCGTGGGAGTCACGAGCTCAGGGTGCGCGACCTACCCCCCAGGGCGCGCCTGGTGAGCTCGTGGCTCTCTCATAGGTACTCTCGCGTCCTACCAAATCTTCTAGGGTCCCTTCTGGTCCAGAAAAATCACCATAAAGTTTCATCGTGTTTGGACTTCGTTTGGTATTGATTTTCTGAAAAGCCAAAACAAGCAAAAAAAGCAACTGGCACTGGGCACTGATTTAATAGGTTAGTCCCAAAAAATGGTGTAAGATAGCATAAAAAAGCATATAAAGCATCCAAGATTGATAATATAATAGCATGAAACAATAAAAAATTATAGATACATTGGAGACGTATCAGCATCCCCAAGCTTAATTCCTGCTCGTCCTCGAGTAGGTAAATGATAAAACGGAATTTTTGATGTTGAATGCTACCTAGCATGTTTATCATGTAATCTCTTTACATTGAGAAACTATGAACTAATAATATCAACATAATAATATCCATGAATATAAGAAACATAATCATTACTTTTTCAAAATATACGATCCTTAACGAATGTTATCCCAACTCATTTTATCATGTTAGCATGGGATGACTCGGCCTTCACCGCATAAATATAAATCATGAGCACCCCGGTGTCAAACCAGGCAATTGGATTGTACTTCTAACGCGCTTTAGCATTTTCAACTCCATGCAATACATGAGCGTGAGCCATGGATATAACACTATATGTGGAGTAGAATGCGGTGGTAGAGATCAATAAGGAAAGTTAAAAAGGAGGAAAGTCTCGCATCAACTCGGCGGATCAACGAGCAATGAAGAGGCCCATCAATCGATATCGATGCCACGAGTAGGGCCGGGATTGCCATGAAACAGATGCACTAAGAGCTATAAGTCTATGAAAGCTCAATAGAAACTAAGTGGGTGTGCATCCAACTTGCTTGCTCATGAAGACCTCGGAATTTGAGGAAGCCCATCATCGGAATATACAAGCCAAGTTCTATAATGAAAATTCCCACTAGTATATGAATGTGATAACTCATGACACTCTCTATATGAAGAACACGGTGCTACTCTAAAGCACAACTATGGTAAAAGGATAGTAACATTGCCCCTTCTCTCTTTTTCTCCCATTTATTTATATATATTTTTCTCTTTTTTGTTGGTCTCTTTTTGGCGTCTTTTTTTTATTTTTTTATTTTTTCGACGGAGTCTCATCCTGACTTGTGGGGGAATCATTATCTCCATCATGCTTTCCTCAATGGGACAATGCTCTAATAATGATGATCGCCACACTTTTATTTACCTACAACTCGATACACTACAAACAAACACTTCTATGATGAAACGTGTTTGTCACAGTAGGTCATGTTTTCTGTCATGCATGTACATCCATGATGATTTTATGAGAGAATCAAGATAGTCATACCTGTGCTGTCGTAGAAGTATTCATTGACAATACTCAAATTATCATCACGGCAGTGTCCACTTCCATGACGATAAATGGCGTGTCATGGAAGTGTTTTCGTTAAGGGTAACCGACATGTGGCATCCACCATAACAGGTCACCATTAAGCTATCGGGATCCGGTTTGGATCGGGTAACCCGTTAACAGCCTAGAAATGGGGATTTTCCACGTGTAAAACTCTCATTGGCCAAAAGAACCACATATAAGCTCGTCGTTGTGACAGATGCCATCCATTCATTGGATGAGAGGCGCCTATGATACTTCGACACGTGGCATGGCCCAACAGTGGCCCATTTAGGTTAAAAAGGCCGGTCCATTTGACTTGGTCAAAAGTTAGCGGGCCGGCCCATGGAAAGCATGTTAATGTCATGTTCGCATATAGCCCATTTATGGCCCGGGAACTCGTGTCCCATTATGGCCTATCTGAATTAGGCCTAGCAGGCTAAGCACATGGCATTGCAACAGAGTAGATGCACTCCAGGACATTATATGCATGATGTAACCATATCACGGGCCAAGTTAGAGCAAGGACCTTGTGAATAGGATTCATCATCTTTCTGCAATTCTTCTGAAGAACTGCCTTTAACTGTTCCATCATATTGGATATCATTGACGTCAAGTTTGTTGCCCGTTACATTGCTCCATGAGGTTCTTGTGGATTTGTTTCGATATTCAATATCAGTGTGTGCAATTATATCTGACATGCATGGAAGACAACTAGTAGTGAGATTATGTAATGAGTGCCTGTAGGAGATGATTTAAATAGTAGGACTGGACTTAACTAGCAGCAACATGTCTCAAAAACTAAAGAGAGAACACAGGTGAAAGCTATGGAATATGTATTGTTTGTACTCGAGATTAACTAGATGGCACACAAAAGTATTAAAGTACAATAGCATAGGTAATACTAGAAGTGGTATAATCACCAGTGTGTGGGATAGCATTGGCTGATGGATGATAACTATGGAACAATGTTAACTCCTGAACAAGTCTCTTATCTGAAGTAAGACTCTTAAGAGATCAGCATGAATGTACAGTGACATGTGATAATCTATTTTCCATGCTTAGATGAATAACGAAGCCATAAATGTTGCACACAAGTAAGATGAGGGTACAACCTATCTGGCCACCATCCATAGGAGTGAGCATCATCTACTGACTTGTCGATGGCACTACGGTTGTTGTGGCTGTCCATGTCGGGCAGGCACATTCGAGGTAGGGAACTCTTGAGTGGGCACTATAGCTCCCTTTTGGTGTACGCTTCCATTGTTGGAGCAGCTGCGGTGAGAAGGAAGACGGTGTGGCTGAAGATGCAGAAAACACACAATGTTAAGAACGACACACATCTCTAATCTGAAGAAATACCTTAAGAGATCAACATTAAGGTACAAGACTGGTCACACGTCAGTTGACTGAAAGCTAAATTGGGGTCACAAGCTTTTTTTTTTGGTATTGTCCGATCTACGACGGATGGCTGGATGGTTGTCTTGTGCCTCTTGGCTAACACTGTTCAGGATCTTCCCCGAACAACCAGCAACCACCGGCAGAGCAGCCTACCTCTGCTGTCCCTGGCCGTGACAGCTCTGACCACAACCCTTCCCCCGCCCCTCTGCACTGCCGTGGTTGCGCCGGCCCCTGCCAAACCTCAAAGACTTTCCGTCATCCAGATCCTGTGGCAGCAGTACCTTCACCCCACGCAACACTAAGATAGGCACCTAAGCACTGCTTCCGCGGTGAACCTGCGCCCCCGCACCCCTACGATAGACACCGAGGCACTGCTGCCCCAGCCAACCGGCAGCGTAGGAGCTCTGCCGCCTCAAGGGGTGCTGCTTCCATCCATTGGGAATCGACTGACCAAGAATAAAAATTCAGGCAACTAATGCCTAAATAAAGTGATTTAAGATGAGTGCACGACCTATCTTGCGGCCCGGTGAAGTAGGCAGCTCCAATTGCCGAGTCAGTGAGGCCAGCGTGGTTGCGGTGACTCCCGGCGGCGGGAAAGCAGATATGTCACGACGGTTGACGGCTACGGGCGAGCAGTGCTGGGGCCCTGGACGCGCCCGAAGTTGGAGCCGCTCCGGCGCCGTGAACAACGGCGTGGGTGAATCAGCTCCTGTACGGTTCACGCGGTCGTCATCAAGGCGGCTCTAGGAGCACGGAGTAAGAGGCACACGGCCCAGTGCACGACAGCAAACGGGCAGCAGCTCCGACATTGGGGAGGAGGGCAGCGGTGAATTTGGTGTGGTGGGGGCGCCATGGAGGAGGGGCTAAGGTTTCGTGGCTGGGGCGAAGGTGATTTGACGCCCAAAGTGTATGAATGTGGAATTGGGAGGTGGAACCATGTCTTACGGACGCATTTCTCTAAAATGTGGGGGAAGTTACAGTTGTACCCCTGCCTTTTGGCTTGTGGTCTTGGGTCTGTGTCTTGAGGGTCGGGGATAGTAGGGTAACTTTGCTTCTCCCAAATAGTGGGCGCCAGCGATTTCGGGCAAGGAGGGCGTGCTTTCAAATAGTGGGCGCGAGCGATTTCGGACGAGGAGAGGGTATTTTGCTGCGCATGGTTTATGAATTATTCAGCGCCTACCATTTCGGCTGAGGAGAGGTGTTTTCCCGCCCATGGTTTATGAATTATTCGACGCCTGTCATTTCGGCCGAGGAGAGGGCGCGCTTGGATGAAGTTACAAACCTACCCTCGATATACAACGGGCCAATTGATGCGGGTCCCAAATAGGCCGGTAATTTCGTGTCTCCCATTTATTTGCTCGGGCAAATTCCATCGAGCAGAGTGTGTTTAGCGTTCATTCAAATTTTGGGAGAACAAGCATCCACGTCTCGCTTACCAAGTTGATTCGAATCAAATTTTGAAATATTAGCTTGCCACTTCTTTTTTAGATGGTGAGATGATGCCCGGGACTAATGTGTTTTTACATGCTCGTTGCTACCGATTTATTTGACAAATAGTTGACCCACTCAAAAACGGGAATCAAACCCAAAATGAAATATCTCAATTCAATGAAATAGCTCATTGACCCGGTCAAAATTGTGGACTAAATCCAAAATTGAACACCTCAATTGAGTAGCATGTTGTATTATAGTACTCCATGAACATGCTGAAAATCAAATTAATGAACTTGTTTGATACGCATATCTCTGTTCATGTGTGGATTGCAAACACAATGTTCTCCAATTCAAAGATTTGAAAGCAAATTTATACCGAATCATGGTTTATATCAATCTTCAATGCATAAACGTGACCTCTCCCCTCTCCCGGACTCCCATTCTCTCTCTAGGCGGCAATCTTCGTTTCTATCACGCGCATACAAAACAAACCTTGTCGGCCTCTCTCTCTCTCCCGGTCTTTCTAATTCACATGCACACTCCATGTATAGGTCTCTCTCGCACACAATGCATGACTCTTAGTCTAAGCTAAATATCTAGGGTGCACTCATCGTACGCACACAAATTCCCAAGCTCATTGTCCGTAACTCTCTCAAACACCACTCTGCCATCTCGGGGCTCTTCTGTCTCTCTCTCGAACTCTCTATCTCCCTAGGTCACACATACAAATGCATATCTCACTCGCACTAGATAGACCCATCTAAAACTCTCTCTCTCCCTCTCTCATTCTCTCTCCATCTCACACGCTCACACACACAATCTCCCGCCTAGCTAAGTACAACTATCTCTCACTCCATTGTAGACACACGCAGCCCCCTAGGTATATGACTATCTCTAAGTCTCCATCACAAACACATGCATTGCCTCTTTCCCTCACTTGGTCTGTCTTGATCTCTCTCGGGGCATCTTTCTATCGCACACACACCTCGTCTCTCGATCTCCCACCCATATAGTCCACTCACGATCTTGAGAGGATCTCTCTATCATAAACACACCCTCTCTCCCTCCCCATGCCTCCATCTTCTCCATACGACCCTCTTGACCTCTGTCCCTTATTGGCCAGACCTCTATTGGACAGGTGCTATAGGGGTCTCTCTCCATTGCAAACAACCACACACTAGCTACCTCCGTGTATCTCCTCACCTCGCTTTCTATCTCGGACATGCATGCGTGATATGTTTGCATAAGACACGCACACTTTCTCTCTATTTTATCATGTGTTGTCCCTTTCTCTTTCGCACACACTCTTTTTGCACACTCACGCTTTCTCCTTCACATGCACTTGATCTCTCTCGACTTAGGTACTCTCTTCGGTCCATAGCATATAGATTTTTTGTAAAGTCAAACCGCACAAAGTTTGACCAGGTATGTGGAGAAAAACATTTACATCTAGAACGACAAACATATATCATGCATTAGATTCATCACAAGATGTAGTTTCATATGATGCATCTTTGGTATTGTAGATATAAATAATTTTCTCTGTAAACTTGGTCAAAGTTTGACTTCTAAAAAATTTATATGCACTACATTATCGAATGGAGGGAGTATCTCTTTCTCTCTCTCAACTCTCTCACGCACCACTCAGTCGTATCGGTGCTCCTCTATCTCTCTCAAACTTTATATCTCCCTAGGCCACACATACACATATATCGCTCGCACTACATAGACCCATCTAACACTCTCCCCCTTGTTCTCTCTCTGTTTGATAGGCACCCCCCTAAGTACCACAATCTCTCACTCCATCATAGGCACATGTACTCCGCCCTAGGTATGACTATCTCTCACGAACACACATATTGTCTCCTTCCATCCCTAGGTCTATCTCGATCTTCCTCGGGGTATCTTCTATCATGCACACACCTTGTCACTCGATCTCCCACCCATGTAGTCCCATCACGGTCTTGAGGGGATCTCTCTGTCACAAACATACACTCTCTCCCTCCCCATGCCTGCATTTTCTCCATACGTCTCTCTCGACCTCCCTCCCTTGTTTGCTAGACCTCTCTTGGCCTCATGCTAGGGGTCTTTCTCTCTCGGTTGCAAACAACCACACACTATCTCCTCACCTCGCTTCCGCTCTCGAAGATGCATGCGTGATATCTTTGCATAAGACACACACACTTTTTCTCTACTTTATCATGTGTTGTCCATGTCTCTTTCACACACACTCACACACTTTTTGCACACTCATTCTTTCTCTTTCACACACATTCTCTCTCTCTAGTTAGGTACTCTCTCAGGTCCATAACATATGGATGTGTTGAAAAGTCAAACCTCACAAAAGTTTGACAAGGTATATGTGGAGAAAAAATTTATATCTGGAACGATCAATAGATTCATCACAAGATGTACTTAGTTCATATCATATATCTTTGGTATTGTAGATATAAGTAATTTCTTTATAAACTTGGTCAAAGTTTCAAAAGTTTGACTTTTCAAAAAAATATAGGCACTGCACTATCGAACGGAGGGAGTATCTCTTTCTCTCTCTCTACTACCTCTCACAGGCCTCCCCTCTCACTCGATCTCTCTTTATCGATGGATTATACGGTCACTAGGTCAGTGTATAGCTCCGTATATTGTTTAGTTGATTGGTCAACCACTCTACATGGTGCCTTGTCAGCTCGTGTTCTCTATCTGCGTGTGCTGGCCCATGTGGCAGTGGGTGAAAACAAATAACTAGAGGCCCATCTGACACGGGGTGAAATAAACAAACTTGAAACCACTCGCGGTAGCACCCCGCACACTACTAAATTGAGTGCACACTTCTTCCGTGTTAATACACACAGTACGACAACGCACACACTACACCACTGCGCGGCATGCACGCAAGGACGCACTCGTGCACACCCAACACACAATACACACCAGCACAAGTGTACACCGGCGTCGCTGCCGGCTGAGATGGACGATGAGGCAGCCAACAAGCGGAGGCGGCTCGAGCCAAAACCACATCTGGTGAGCCTGGACTTCATCAGCAGCCTCCCCGACGACATGCTACTCATCATCACCACCCTCCTCCCCACCAAATCTGCCATGCAGACCACCCTGCTCTCCCGACGGTGGCGCCCCCTCTGGCGTTGCGTCCCCCTCAACCTCACCTTCGATAGCTGCCTCTGCGACGGGGATTGCAAACGCATGGCCGCTATCTCCAAGATCCTTGCATCACACCTTGGGCTAGCCAGACGCCTTGACATCCGCATGTTTAGTACCAACTACAAGGTCCAAGCCAACTTCGACGAGTGGTTCTTATCCCCCGCCCTAGATCAGCTTGAGGAGTTCAGGTTTGAAGGTGGACGATATCGTTCTCTGCCACCGCCCGCGCTCCACCTCGCGCCAACGCTGTGCCGCTGCAGGTTCAGCTCCTCCTATTTTCCCTAGATTAATGCCACGCCCACTCTTCTTCTCCCTCAACTCAAGCAGCTCGACCTCTTTGACATTGGCATCTCGAAGGAGGCTATGGAGCACCTGCTCCGCGGCTGTACTACGCTCGAGTACCTTTGTCTTCGGCAGATCCACGGGTTCATTAGCCACCACATCGCCTCGATGAATCTCTGATGGATTTATGTGTCTTGCTGGCCCCATAACAAGACATTACTTGGGAAGAGATCAGTTGAGCTGTTTCACGATATGGTCATTGAGAATGCGCCTTTCCTTGAGAGATTTCTTGTATCTGATCTAGAAGGTTCAACAAAAATCAGGGTCATTGACGCGCCAAAATTGACAGCGTTGGCCTACTCGTCTGCCAAATTCTCCGAACTTGTTATTGGATCCATAATCGTTCATGTACAACACTATTCTTCTTCTCCTTCTTCTTATTGAAATTTACATTTTTAAATTTTTTCTTGATGCATGTTCGACTGTCATCCAGAAAATGATTCCCTCAAGCTTGACCTAGTCTGTGCGCATAGTGAAGGTCTTGGCAATAAAATCTATCGGCCCCAATCTGGATCAAGTTGTTGTATTCCTTACATGCTTTCCGTGCACGGAGAAGCTACTCATCGAGGTGAAACTCCTTTCCTAATAAATGTGAACCACAATGGAGCTCAATTTTTTCGTAATTTTCCCAAGTTGCAATGACAAGTGTAGTGTTCAAACTGCATCTAGGCACTATATTGAAAGAAATGGTTTTAGTATTTTTTTCTCATGTGATCACCTGCATCATTTTGTTGTTGTTCTAGCCAAGGCTAGTCATAGTGGGAAGTAACTTAGACTAGTAACACTATGGTTAGCCTAAGAGCAAGTACTACTGATACGTCTCCAACGTATCTATAATTTTTGCTTGTTCCATGCTGTTATATTATCATTCTTGGATGTTTTACAATCATTTTATAGCAACTTTATATCATTTTTTGGGACTAACCTATTGACATAGTGCCTAGTGCCAGTTGCTATTTTTTGCTTGGTTTTTACTTCGCAAAAAATCAATACCAAACGGAGTCCAAATGCTGCGAAACTTTTTGGAGATTTTTTCTGGACCAGAAGGAACAAGTTGGGCCAAAGAAGTACCAGAGGGGTGCCCCGAGGGGGGCACAACCCACCTGGGCGCGCCTGGGGGCCCAGGCGCGCCCTAGTGGGTTCTGCCCACCTCGGTGGCCTCCCGCACCGCCTCTTTGCTCTATAAATACCCCAATATTCCAAAAACCCTAGGGGAGTCGACAAAACACAATTCCAACCTTCGCAAGCTCCAGAAACACCAGATACAATCTAGACACCATCACGGAGGGGTTGATCATCCTCATTGGTGCCTCTCTGATGATGCGTGAGCAGTTCATTGTAGACCTTCGGGTCCGTAGTTAGTAGCTAGATGGCTTCCTCTCTCTCTTTTGATTCTCAATACAATGGTCTCTTGGAGATCTATTTGATGTAACTCTTTTTACCGTGTGTTTGTTGGGATCCGATGAACTTTGAGTTTATGATCAGATCTATTTTTTTATCCATGAAAGTTATTTGAGTTTCTTTTATCTCTTATATGCATGATTACTTATAGCCTCATATTTCTTCTTTGGATATTTGGTTTAGTTAGGCTGACTAGATCGATATTTATTGCCATGGGAAGAGGTGCTTTGTGATGGGTTTGGTCATGCGGTGTTCTTTCCCAGTGACAGAAGGGGCAGCAAGACACGTATTGATCGTTGCCATTAAGGATAACAAGATGGGATCTATTCCTACATGAATAGATCTTGTCTACATCATGTCATCGTTCTTATTGCATTACTCCGTTTTCCATGAACTTAATACACTAGATGCATGCTGGATAGCGGTCGATGTGTGGAGTAATAGTAGTAGATGCAGGCAGGAGTCGGTCTACTAATCTTGGACGTGATGCCTATATAATGATCATTGCTTGGATATCATCATGATTATTTGAAGTTCTATCAATAGCCCAACAGTAATTTGTTTACCCACCGTATGCTATTTTTCTCGAGAGAAGCCACTAGTGAAATCTACGGCCCCCGGGTCTATTCTTCATCATATTTGCTTTCCGATCTATTATTTGCCACTTTTATTTTCAGATCTATTATTCCAAAAACCCCAAAATACCTTGCTGCACTTTTTTGTTACTTCTTTTATTTCGCGTTTATTCGAGATCTATTTATCCAATCTATCGTAATTTTTTTCTCGTCAACTTGACAATTTCTGGCACCGTTACCCGTTGAGGGATTGACAACCGCTCCTAATCGTCGGGTTGCAAGTATTGTTCTTTGTGTGTAGGTACCGTTTACATAGTGTTTCTTGGTTCTCCTACTGGATTGATACCTTGGTTTCATAACTGAGGGAAATACCTACCGTAGCTGTGCTGCATCATCCCTTCCTCTTTGGGGAAATACCCGACGTAGTTCAAGCGACATCAAAAGAAATTTCTGACGCCGTTGCCGGGGAGACATCATCAACATCTATCAGGTTCCTAATCACAAATCTCATCTCCTTGCAATTTACATTATTTGCCATTTACCTCTCATTTTCATCTCCCCCACTTCACAAAAATTTGATGTTTTATTCGCCCTCTTTTTCGTTCGCCGTTTTCTCGTCAGATCTGTTTTTGTGTGCAATCTTGTTTGCGTAGTCACGACGACTCAAGAGAACACCAAGTTGTGTGACTTTTCCAATACCAGCAAAAATAATTTTATTAGCACTCCGATTGCTCCTCCCGCCACTAGTGCGAAATCTTGTGACATTAATGCCGCTTTGTTGAATCTTGTTATGAAAGATCAGTTTTCCGGTACTCCTAATGAGGATGTCGCATCCCATCTAAACACATTCGTAGAATTATGCGATATGCAAAAGAAAAAGATGTGGACAATGATATTGTGAAGTTGAAATTATTTCCGTTTTCTTTGCGAGATCGTGCAAAATTTTGGTTTTCTTCTTTGCCTCGCAATAGTATTGATTCTTGGGAGAAGTGCAAGGACGCTTTTATTACTATGTATTTTCCACCCGCGAAAATTATTTCCCTTAGAACTCAGATCATGAATTTTAAGCAACTTGATCATGAACATGTTGCACAATCTTGGGAAAGAATGAAATTGATGCTAAGAAATTGTCCTACTCATGGTTTAAATCTTTGGATGATCATACAAATTTTTTATGCGGGATTGAATTTTGTCTCTAGAAATCTTTTAGATTCCGCTGCGGGTGGTACTTTTATGGAAATTAATTTGGGTGAAGCTACTAAATTGCTTGATAATATTATGGCAAATTATTCACAATGGCATACCGAAAGAGCTCCTAGTAGTAAAAAAGTTAATTCAGTTGAAGAAATAAATTCTTTGAGTGAAAAAGTTGATGCTCTTATGAAATTGGTTACTAATAAAAGTGCTCCTATTGATCTTAATGATGTGCCTTTTTCTACTTTGATTGAGCAAAATAGTGATGCCGTAGATGTGAATTTTGTCTCGTGAAACAATTTTAATAACAATGCTTATAGAGGTAATTTTAATCCTAGGCCTTTTCCTGGAAATTCCTCTAATAACTATGGTGGTTCCTATGGTAATCCTTCTTATAATAATAATAGGAACACCTCTGATCTTGAGAATAATATTAAAGAATTTATCAATGCTCAAAAAGTTTTCAATAATATGATAGAAGAAAAGTTGAATAAGATTGATGATATGTCTAGAAGCATTGATAGAATTTCCCATCATGTAGAAAATCTCAAGTTGAAAACTTTTGTGCCTAAGGTTGAAGAATCAATTAAAGCATTATATGTTTCTATGGATGAAAGCAAGAAAAGAACCGCTACGCTTAGAGCTAAAAGAGAATTTTTAGAAAGAGTGTTTTCTAGTGATTGCTTTCATAAAAATGTTGAAGATCTTAAAGTGATTGGTGTTTCTTCTATTGATTCCATGTTTAGTAAAATTAAAATTGATGATAAAGGGACTGAAGAAGAGTCAAATTTAGCTAGAAAGCGTCCCGATAATTTGGAGGGTGGAAATCTTGTTGAAAAAATTGATAAAAGTGGGTTTGGAGAGGTCAAAACTTTAACTAGCGATGTGCCCACTCTTTTGGATTACAAAGACTTTAATTATGATAGTTGCTCTTTGATTGATTGTATTTCTTTGTTGCAATCCATGATAAATTCACCCCATGCTTATGAACAAAATAAAGATTTTACTAAACATATTGTTGATGCGATGATGAAAGCTTTTGAAGAAAAATTGGAATTAGAGATCTCAATTCATAGAAAATTACATGATGAATGGGAACCCACCATCAAAGTCAAGATAAAAAATTATGAGTGTTTTGCTTTATGTGATTTGGGTGCTAGCGTTTCCACAATTCCGAAATCTTTATGTGATGTTCTTGGTCTTACCAATATTGAAGAGTGTTCTTTAAACTTGCACTTGACGGATTCCACTATTAAAAAGCCTTTGGGAAGAATTAATGATGTTCTTATTTTTGCAAATAGGAATTATGTGCCCATAGATTTTATTGTTCTTGACATTGATTGCAATCCGTCTTGCCCAATTATACTTGGTAGACCGTTTTTACGTACTATTGGTGCCGTGATTGATATGAAAGAAGGCAATGTTAAATTTCAATTTCCACTAAGGAAGGGTATGGAACACTTCCATAGAACAATAATCAAGCCACCATATGAATCAATCATGAGGGCATCCTATGGATCTAGAAGTAAAGATGACAATACTTGAATCTATGCTTTATGCCTAGCTAAGGGCGTAAAACGATAACGCTTGTTGGGAGGCAACCCAATGATTAAATTTTATTTTTGCCTTTTTCTTTCTATTTTTGAGTGTTTGCACAATTATGCCTCTGTTATGATTGTGTTTTTTATGTTTTAATTAGTGTTTGTGCCAAGTAAAGCCTTTGGGATAGCTTTGGTGATAGTTGATTTGATCTTGTTGGAAAACAGAAACTTTTGCGTCAACTAAAATAATTGTATAAAATCACAGAAGCAGCGAAACATTCTGAATTTTTTTACACAAGATTGATATACAAATTGCCTCTGTTGTCCTAAATTTTCAGAATTTTTGGAGATACAGAAGTATGAGAACAATTCGCATCTTTACAGACTGTTCTTTTTTTTTGACAGATTCTGTTTTCTTTGTATTGTGTCCTTATTTTGATGAATCTATAGTTTGTATCAGGGTGTATAAGCCATGGTAAAGTTAGAATACAGTAGATATAATGCAATAAAAAAATTTGAATGGGTTTTCTACTGTACTTAAAGTAAAGATTAGTTTTCTTATACTTATGGATCTCACGAAGGTTTTGTTGAGTTTTGTGTGATTGAAGTTTTCAAGTTTTGGGTGAGATCACGATGGATGAAGGAATAAGGAGTAAGAAGATCCTAAGCTTGGGGATGCCCCATGGCACCTCAAGCCATTATCCAAAGAGAAACATGCAACTAAGCTTGGGGATGCCCCATGGCACCTCAAGCCATTATCCAAAGAGAAACAAACAACTAAGCTTGGGGATGCCCCCGAGTGGCATCCCCTCTTTCTTCTAACGACCATCGGTATTTTACATGGAGCTATATTTTTATTCGTCACATATCATAAGTTTTGCTTGGATCGTCTTGTGCTATATGAGTCTTTGCTTGTTTTGCTTTTTAGTTTGTGTCATCTATCCTTGCTGAAAACACCTATTTGAGAGAGCCAAAATTATGCTATGATTTGTTAGAATTGCTCTATATGCTTCACTTAAATTTTTTTGAGCTATGGAATTGCTCTAGTGCTTCACTTATATATTTTTTGAGCATGGTGTGCTTTAATATTTTTGAAGAAATGCTCTCATGCTTCACTTAGATTTATTTGAGAGTTAGTAAATTTGAAGAAATTCTCTCATGCTTCACTTATATTATTTTGAGAGAAGAAAATTTTATGCTCATGTTCTTCACTTAGATTTGTTTAAGCTATCAAAAGCAACACATGAAATTAGTCCCAAAGTGATAGATATTCAAGAGGGATATAATAAAAACTTTCATGAAGATCATTGGACAAAATAAACTTGATTCTTTGTAATAGTTTTGCGATATGATGATATAATATGTGAGTCATGTTGATGAGTAATTGTGCTTTAGTAAGAATATTGGTGTTAAGGTTTGTGATTCCCTATGCAAGAATGAAAGTCAATAGTTATGCAATGAAATTACATCCTACTTGTGGTGCATTATTCGGTGTTAGTTATGCTTAATGCTCGCTTATGAGATTTTTCATTTCTTGGTTGGATGCTTCTCAATCTTTTTGCTAGCCTTCACTTGTACTAAGTAGGAATACTACTTGTGCATCCAAAATCCTTAAACCCAGTTTTGCCATATGAGTCCACTATACCTACTTATATGCGGTATTTTCGTGCCGTTCTAAACAAATTTGTATGTGCCATCTCTAATTTTCAAAATAAATTTCCTTTTTGTGTGCTCGTACCGCTCATGAAACGGTAGGGGGTGGCTGATATTTTTCCATGCTAGATGTGTTATTCTCAAGATGAGTGTTTATTCACTTGTCAATGCATGAGAGTACGGCAAAGGTATTAGGGATGCCCAGTCCTAAAATGAAAAATGAATTTACTTTATGTTGTCAAATAATAAATTCCTTGGAAAGCGTTGGTATGGACGGTACCCGTGGATACGGCTAGCCATGGAATGTGAAAGTATGGTGGAAAAAGGAATAAACTTTATTTTCTGTTTGGGAACCGCCTATGATATATCTAGCATGGAAAGTATTGGGAACTACTCGATCGTTTTCGTTGATAGGAAAAGCATGCCACCCAAAATGTTTTATCTATATCTTTTTCGCTTTGAGCTCTGGCACCTCTACAAATCCCTACTTCCCTCTGCGAAGGGCCTTTCTATTTACTTTATGCATTTTTTATTTTATTTGAGTCTCCATCTTTTCTTATAAGGCAACAACTAAGGGGCACTATGATCGTACTTGAGCCTTGGGTATAGCTAATATGCGAGTGTGTTTCATGAATGGATCAATGATTAAGCATAATGGGCTAGGGATAACTTGCTTTAGTGTTGATATTTTGAAAGACATGGTTGCTTGTTGATATGCTTGAGTATTGGAATCTTCATGTCAAAACTAGACTATTGCTTTGAATCATATAAAAGTCCAAATGTCCATGCTACAAAAAAAAGAAAATGTGATGAACATGTTAGGCAGCATTCCATATCAAAAGTTCTATTTTTATCATTTACCTACTCGAGGACGAGTAGGAATTAAGCTTGGGGATGCTGATATGTCTCCAACGTATCTATATTTTTTGCTTGTTCCATGCTGTTATATTATCATTCTTGGATGTTTTACAATCATTTTATAGCAACTTTATATCATTTTTTGGGACTAACCTATTGACATAGTGCACAGTGCCAGTTGGTGTTTTTTTTTCTTGTTTTTTACTTCGCAGAAAATCAATACCAAACGGAGTCCAAACGCAGCGAAACTTTTTGGAGATTTGTTCTGGACCAGAAGGATCAACTTGGGCCAAAGAAGTACCAGAGGGGTGCCCCGAGGGGGGCACAACCCACCTGGGTGCGCCTGGGGGCCCAGGCGCGCCCTGGTGGGTTCTACCCACCTCGGTGGCCTCCCGCACCGCCTCTTTGCTCTATAAATATCCCAATATTCCAAAAACCCTAGGGGAGTCGACGAAACACAATTCCAGCCGCCACAAGTTACAGAAACACCAGATCCAATCTAGACACCATCACGGAGGGGTTCATCATCCTCATTGGTGCCTCTCCGATGATGCGTGAGTAGTTCATTGTAGACCTTCGGGTCTGTAGTTAGTAGCTAGATGGCTTCTGAGGGAGTCATGGACTAAGGGGTCCTCGGGGCGCCGGCCCATTGAACATGGGCCGGACTGGAGAAGTCATATAGTGATAGGAGATCTATGAAGTCGTGGTGTTCCCTCCAAGTCAAAAATGCGCAGGATCTCTTTATCCCTTATTGTAATCTATCTCCGGTAACCCTAACCCTACCGGTGTCTATATAAACCGAGGGTTGTAGTCTTTAGGGCTAGAGCTACTTCCATCACCTCATCTCCTTAGGGTTTAGCTCATGCTGATCTCGAGGTAGATCTACTCTTTAAACCATACTATACATCCAATATAATCAAGCAGGACGTAGGGTATTACCTCTTCGAGAGGGCCTGAACCTAGGTAAACACTGTGTTCATCATCCCTAGTTCCCCATCGATCCCAGATCCACAGCTCGGGACCCCCTACCCCGAGGTCTGCCGGTTTTGACATCGACATTGGTGCTTTCATTGAGAGTTCCGCTGTGGGGTCGCCCAAAGGATCGATGGCTCGCCTGATCATAGGAGAAGGCATTGGATCCGGGGACTTCTCTGTCCCCGGTCAACTCTTCATGTTTGGCAGCATCATGCTGCATGCCGACCCGACTGGTTGTCTGGGTCAGATCGACACCTTCGCTCCCGAATACCGAATTCGATTCGGTGGTCTGGAATACATTGCGGGCACGCGGGGCTATCTGGTCTTCACCGGATTCACTTCCCCCTTCCGCACCCTCGCCATGCCCACTCTGGAGTCCCCCTCCGATCCGATCTATAGATCGGCCCCAATAGCTTCGAGCTAGGAGAGTTCCGCTTCAAGCGGGGGCCAGACTCCGCCTTCGTCTGGACCCATCATGACTGCGGAGGACCTATCCTCGACCTTCGAGGCAGAATCCGGAGGCAGAAGCCAAGAGTCAATCTTGGCCGAACCTTCCCTTCACGACGCTCACCTGGCCTTGAGCCCTTACGACAAAGCGGCAGCCAATGACCAGGGGTCACCCCCGGCCCAAATCAACTCAATCTCAAAACCCAGCGGGGAAGCCACACGCAAGGACCAAAGCCCGTCCTTGACCTCTAGTGATGATCCGGGCCCCTTCAAGGATCCGGCTCCGCACCCCGAGCTTAGCACGGCCAGCGGAAACCAAGGACCGGCCAGGGCACTGACTGCCCCCCACCCCGTTACAACGGAATTTGGCCCGAAGTCCTCGAGTTCGGCGACCCTCGCAATGTTAAACGAGGTGCTAGCCCGAATTCAAAAAATGACCATCCAGGAAGACCTGCCCTCCGCCTTCAATCATCAACCCTTCGAGGCGTACCATAGGAATTTTGCGTCCCACCAACCACCCACTTGGTAGCCACTATCGATGATTTAACCGATATGCTAGACTATAATTCGGAGAATGCCGAATACATGGACGAGGAGGCGGAGCCACGACCAATACCGATGTTGCCCCCCCCCCCCCCCCCCGTCACCGGCCACTGGTCGGCCACATCCACCTACTATATTTACATGGTGGACACCCCCAAGGACGGTGATGACACTCCTAATCAGGATCGAGGCAAGCCCAGAGATGAGCCGCCCAAACGCCGAAAATAGCGCCGTCAATCAAAGCCACGTCGAAGCCATGCGAGCAACATGGAATCTGCGGAGAACGACACCGTAAATAATACGGATGACCTCGCCGGAGACGCAGCCAACAAAGATCATCAGGATGACCCCGCGGGGTAGGAGGACCCGCTCAATCCAGAAAACCCCGACGACTCCGAGGATAGCAACTACCTCCCACTCTCTGAAGAGGAGGTCAGTCTCGGGGATGATGATTTAATCATCCCTGAAGACCCCCTGGAGCAGGAACGGTTCAAATGGAGGCTTTTAGCCACCGCCCACAGCCTGAAGAAACAAAAACGCAAAATCAAGGCCGAACAGGACATCCTCAACGACTGATGGACTAAAGTCCTAGCTGCCGAAGAAGGGTATGGCCGTGAACAGCCAACCAAAAGTTATCCCAAGCGAAGACTACTGCCGCAATTCGACGACGAGGTCGTAGAGCCAACACGTCCGACATACACAAGTGCTGAACAGCTGGACCGCCCCCCTAGAGGGCGGGATAGAGAAGCTGATGAGGCCGAACACCCAGCCGCCCCACCTCGGTGTTACGGCAAGGATCAAGTGCGACCCACTTACGAGTACGACCTCTGCCATGACCTAAACGCTCAGGGAGGCCGTACTAGGTCCATCTACAGACCCAGAGAAGACCCGCCCGCTTACCGGGAAGGATACTACGATTGGCTAAACCGAAATGATAGAATCCAGGAGCAACAGCAGACTCGGAGGGCCGAAGACCTCCGAGGCGATGTAGCCTGAGTTCGGGGCACCGCACACCCCCTGTGCTTCATAGAGAGGGTAATGCAGCACCAATTCTCGGAAGGCTTCAAGCCTGTGAACATCCAATCATATGACGGAACCATAGATCCAGCCGTATGGATAGAGGATTTCCTCCTCCACATTCACATGGCGTGAGGAGATGACCTCCACGCCATTAAATATTTGCCGCTAAAGCTTAAAGGTCCAGCTCGACACTGGTTGAACAGCCTTCCCGAAGACTCTATAGGCTGCTGGGAAGAGCTTGAGGACGCTTTTCGAGCAAACTTTCAGGGCACCTATGTCCGGCCTCCGGATGCTGATGACCTAAATCGCATCACTCAACAACCCGAAGAATCTGCCCGACAATTTTGGAACCGATTCCTGACCAAGAAAAACCAGATTGTCGACTATCTGGATGTCGAAGCCTTGGCCGCCTTCAAGCATAGTGTCAAGGACGAATGGCTCGTAAGGCAGCTCGGCCAGGACAAACCAAGAACTATGGCAGCCCTTACTTCTCTCATGACCCGCTTTTGCGCGGCGAAGATAGTTGGCTCGCTCGCAAAAACACCAACCCCGACACACCCGGTACCTCCGAGGTTCGGGACAGAAATGGAAAGCCCCGACGCAGCAAGAATAAATGTCGCCACAATGACGGCGAGGGCGAGGATACGACAGTAAATGCCGGATTCCGAAACCAGAAGTCCAAAGCCCAAAAGAAAGCCCCTAAAGGCAAGAGTGACGGCCCGTCTAGACTGGACGCAATTCTGGACAGGCCTTGCCAGATCCACGGCACATCAGAGAAGCCCGCCAACCACTCCAACCGAAACTGTTGGGTGATCAAACAGGCCGGCAAACTCACAGCCGAAGACTCGGGCAAAATCCCATAAAGATAGGACGTTGATGAGCCCCGCAGGCCAAATAGTGGAGGCCAGAAACACTTCCCTTCTGAGGTCAAGATCGTAAACATGATCTATGCAACCCGATGTGTATTCCGTCGAGCCAGTAGCGCCAAAGTTCAATCCATGGTCAGCCTGCCTGATCACGTTCGATCGTAGGGACCATCTGACCAGCATACGCCATGGAGGGTCCGCAGCCTTAGTGCTTGACCCCATCATCGATGGATTCCACCTCACTAGAGTCCTCATGGATGGAGGTAGCAGCCTCAATCTGATATACGAAGATACAGTGAGGAGAATGGGGATCGATCTGTCAAGGATCAAACCCAGTAACACCACCTTTAAGGGGGTCATTCCGGGAGTGGAGGCCCGCTACACAGGTACTGTGACGCTTGAATTAGTGTTCGGCTCTCCGGATAACTTTCGAAGCAAGGACTTGATCTTCGACATTGCACCCTTTCGCAGCGGCTATCACGCCCTCCTTGGCCGAACAACGTTCGCCAAATTCAATGCCGTTCCGCATTACGCGTACCTCAAGTTGAAGATGTCTGGTCCTTCGGGCATCATAACTATCAACGGCAACACAGAACGCTCACTTCGAACCGAAGAGCATATTGCGGCCCTAGCAGCCGAAGACCAAACCGGCCCATACAGGCCCGGATGCCGACCCGCCGTAAAGGCCGGCGACAACAGTAAACGGGTTCGAACCCTTTCCCCGTAATGGGAACCCGCATGCGTTCGCCACAAATAGGGATGCGTGCCCCACGACACGCCCACATTCTTTGCGTTCCACGTGCCTCGTCAGCACAATTTCGCACTCAAAATACCATGGGCAGCCGTGAGGCATATATCAATAAATCCGAAGTACATGTATGGCTAAACCGAACTCCAGAACTACATCATCTTCGGATGACCTGGGGGCCAATTCCGGAAACCCCCCAAGCATAAAGCTCCATCGGCAGGATCCCCGCCCCTCAAGGTCTCATCGAAGGTCCCAACCCCCACCTCCCAGAAGCAAAGGCACAGACGTGCAGCAGGGCAAAGTGAAGGTTTCGACTCACGCGTCAAGGCCCTGCGTAAACCTTTACTCTGTAAAACTTTTTTCTTTTTAAATGCCTTCACAGTTCGAATTGTACGGATAGACATCTTGAGCCTACGAGAAATAATAAAAATACCCTTTATGGTGTTCGGATTTCTGCATCTTGCGATTGTCTATTTTCTTCCCGATTCTCCTCTCGTTCTTCGAACAGCCCGGCATGAAAACATGATCGGTTAACTAAACCTAGAGCTTGATTTCCCTATCAGCTCGGCACCCCAAGTCTGACACTGCTTTCCGTTGAGTGTTCGGCGTCTCGGATATTGCACTATATGCATCAAGTTCCGAACTATGTCTTAGGTCAATAGTTGGGTTGCCCGGCTCCTGTGCTTGCCCCTTATGTTCCGCATGTTTGGCTAAGAGGGCAAAGGGAGAACCCCTGCGATTGTACTTCTGGCTCACCCAGTCAAGTACCTCAGGAGGGGAAAGCCGAAAACTGACCGTCATAGTAAGTGCGAACTGATCAGTGATCCGATGACGAGGTTTGACTCTAAAAATCGTTGGCGATTTTGCCGTGTCATACGAAGGGTTCGTCTTAACACAAACCATGTGATCGGAAAGGGTAGGCATTCGCCCCCAAGTACATTACAAAACACAGGGGGCTAGTCCTTAGCCCCCACCGTCAAGCTCCTAAGGCTAAGTGAAAGTAGTAAAACCGAATAGTCTGATTGCCTAGTTTTGCTCATGCGCTACCACCTCCGGGTACCAAGACGTTGGCTAAGGGTAATAGCGCGGAGACTAAACACCCCTCACGACATTCACCTGGGGGTTGAAGCCGACGACTGGTAGCTTTCAGATTAAACATACGGCCGAATAGGAGTCAAAATTAAAATCATGACAATACAAAACAAGTCAGGCAGACGCATTATAAAACATAAGTTCCAACTGGCAACAGCTTAATACAGTCACTCAACCATTACATCTTTCGAACACTGGCCCTCTATCGCTTGCGCGCCATTCATCACCTGTGCAAAGTATTGCTCAGGGCGGCGATGCACTTTTCCTTTGGGCAGAGGACCAGTGGCCATGTCCATTGGATTAATCTTTGGCCAATGCACCATGGTCTTCGCAAACGCAAGCCTCGCTCCCTCAAGGCACGCTGTCGGTGTACTAGAATAGGGGTACCCTAGTACCCCGTACTTGTGCATGGGCAGTAGTAGCATCCCGCGGCCAGGCTTGCGGGAGGACAACCAGAGAGAAGCTCAAGATTATTAAGCCATTCAAGAACAAAGTATACAAAGCAAGAGTTAAGGCCCCGGCAAGAGGAGCTCGCCGGGAGGGACAGCTGAGGCCCAGCCTGGGCATTGCTGAAGCAGAGTACTTGCCACGGCAAGGTACTTGCCCCGGCAAGTCATTGGCTGCGGCAAGGTATTGGCTGCGGCAAGGTATTGGCTGCGGCAAGATAGCGGCTGCGGCAAGGTACTTGCCCCGGCAAGTTACCTTGCACGGCAAGCTATGGGCTGCTCCAAGCTGTCAGGTGCGGCAAGGTCTTGCCGCGGCAAGCGTTACTGTACCACTGTGCTACTGTGCTGCTCTGGTGCCTCTGCCAGCGTGGCGCTCTGGGTCCTTCCAAGCGTGCGTGGCAGGGCACTGTGTAGACGGCGGTGCACTGTAGATAGCGGTGCAGCAGCAGGTGGGATAGGCTTTTCCCACGTCCACGACGTCCGGGTACATGTATCTGGACAGCAAAGGCATGGGCATTTAATGCCCTTGTCCCCTGCCGTCAGTGGTAGGTAGGACATGTCATCCTAGTAATAGTGGCCTTACTGTAGCAACTTTCCACCTCTACCTTTACTGTTTGCCACCTGTTGGAGACCCCTTTGTGCGTATAAAAGGAGGCCCATGGGCAACGTGAAGGGAGAGGAACTGGAAGAGGGAGAGCTCCAGTATTGTACGCAGCTACTCGGTACTGTAGCGCTCCTGGAGCTAGAACAATCATACAGATAATAACCAAAAAGCAGGAGTAGGGTTATACGCATTCGTGCGGCCCGAACCTGGGTAAATCTCTCTCGTGCACTGTCGTGTTCTTCGCTAGATTTGCTCTTCGCGCGACCGTCTCTCCCTGCCAAACGTAAAGGGGTCCTTCTCTGGGTCCCATAGGTGATCGCGGATTCGTCCCCGACACGGCCCTTGAACAACGTCGTTCATTCCGGAATGAAGGGACCGAACACCCTGTATAACCGCACTCATAAGAGTGCGGTGCTCGTCGACGATGACAGAATTGTTCACCAACTCCGCCAGCGCGTCCGGCCAGCCCACCGCTACCCGAGTGGAGGTGTTCGGCGTGGGCATCGGGCCCCTAGCACCTTCCCCATCGAAAGGAGGTACTGGCTCCCTTGGGGGCTCGGGGGCCGAATTCGGCAGGGGTTCGGATGATCCGGATCCCCTCCCCGTGGTAGCCAGGAGGGATGCATCCCCCTGGTCTTCAACGACTGAGGCATCAGCCTCGGCCATGGTGGCATCGACCTCCTCCCCTGTGTTTGGAGGAGGAGGGGTCTTTCGTGACACCACCTCCCCAGCTTCTTCGGGGATTGGAGGAGGTGCCAAGCGTGAGCCACCGTCCGCCTGTTCGGCGGGCAGGGACGTCCCCGATGAGGTCTCCTCGGCAGGGTGGCCACGCGGAGGGCTGCACCACCAAAAAAACAATCAATCTACGTTCTACCAGGGACTACTAAAAGGATAAAGCAATTGAAAATGTCGCAATATGTACTTGGCCGCTTGTGGCTTGACCCTGGGTTCCTTCTCTGGAACCTTTTCGGACGCTTTGGACTCCTTGTCGGAGTCTGAGCTGTTAGACAGGACCAGCTTGGGCCAGCACTGTCTCTTTCGGGCCTGAGAAGGTTGAACCTCCTCGACGTTGCTGGACGCCGCCCTATTCTTAGAGTGCGACGAGGCGCTTTCCTCCAAGTCCTCGTCCCCCTCCTGTGCAGACTAGGCCGCGGTGTCTCCGGACCTGCTGTCCGGACGAGCTTTGCGACGGAGGCCCTCTCGGGCCTCCGGCACCTCCGTCTTCTTGCCCTTCTTATCGGGTGCCTTGTAAGGCACCACGACCAACAACTTTTCTAGCTGCTCGAATCAGGGCCCTTCTAGCAGCGCCGCTGGGTTGCTGATCTTCTCGGCCTTAGCAAGCCAGCCCTGCGAAATCCACATAAAGAGGTTCGGATCAAATCGTGTGGTGCTAATATTCGGATTTATGATAAGACAAGTGTCGCTCACCTTCCTCGGAGGGTTCGCGGTGTCGATGCCGATGTCCTCCCCCTCGACCAGCCACTCCTTCTGCGGTTTGAATAGAAGACTCCACACTTTCTTGCGGTCATGCCGAAGAGGTGCTGCACGATGGCCAGATCTTCATGGTCGTACTCCCACATTGGCTTGGCACTCTCCTGGCAGGGGAGGAATCGACGATGGAGCATGACCTGAATCACGTCGACCAGCTTCGCGCCGGTCTCCATGACACTGACGACGCGCTTCTACAGCGCCTTCAAATCATCAGCAGACCCCAGTCCAGGCTCTTGTTGATCCATGAGGCTAGCCTGTTAGGGGGTCTAGATCTGAATGCGGGAGCTGCCGCCCAGCCGGCTCCCCGTGGCTCGGTGATATAGAACCATTCCTTTTGCCACATTCTGACGGTATCGACGAAGTGGCCCTTTGGCCACTGGACCCGTGTCAGTTTGCTGATCATGGCCCCACCACAGTCCGCCTGCTCGCCGCCAACTACCTTGGGCTTGATGTTGAACACCTTTAGCCACAAGCCGAAGTGTGGCTGGACTCGGAGGAAGGCTTCACAGAAGATAATAAAGGATGATATGTGGAGAAGGGAGTTGGGGGCTAGATCGTGAAAATCTAGCCCACAGAAGAACATCAGCCCCCGCACAAAGGGGTGTAGGGGAAATCCTAGCCCCCTAAGGAAATGAGGGAGGAATACGACCCTTTCGCCCGGCTTGGGCATAGGAATGATCTGGCCCTCTTCGGGGGCCCGATGGGTAATGTCGGTCAACAAATAGCCGGCCTGCTTCAGCTTCACGATATCGCCGTCGGTGACGGTGGAAGCCTCCCACTTCCCATTGGCGCCGGATCCGGCCATGGCTGGAGGCGGAGTGGGATTTGCTGTGGAGGCAGCGGAAGGGGGCGCTGGAGCTCTGAGGATCTGTGTAGGCGGAAGATGGAGGAAGGCGTGGGATGCTGACTATAGTGGCTCCCCCTTTATAGACTGTTGACAGGCCAGGGATTCCTTTTTCCACGTCGTTGGCTTCTCCACTTCCCGATATACCCGCAATGTTAAGTGCGGGGAGGGGAATCGAAATCATTAACCATATCCCCCGAAAGGCGGGACACGATCTCCACCTCGAGGGGACGTGCCAAACATGATGTCAACCTCAAGCCGCACTTCGAGAAATAGTAACTGCTCGGCGTTATGGCCGGAGGTGACTCTTCGTTGAAAGAGAAAAAGTTGTCAGATGAAGGCACTGTTTACACTTGAACGATTTTTTGTTATTGCCTTCGTTGTTAAGTAAAACTGCCATTTCAGATTTCGGACATCACATGGCTCCGAACATGAACAAAACATACTGAAGAACTCGCCTCGCAAGCCGAACACTATTGAGTGAGCGGAAGCTGGATACAAGCCTTAGTGTTGGAGGCAAGTTTGGGGGCTACTGAGGGAGTCATGGACTAAGGGGTCCTCGGGGCGCCGGCCCATTGAACATGGGCCGGACTGGAGAAGCCGTATAGTGACAGGAGATCTATGAAGCCATGGTGTGCCCTCCAAGTCAAAAATGCGCAGGATCTCTTTATCCCTTATTGTAATCTATCGCCGGTAACCCTAACCCTACCGGTGTCTATATAAACCGAGGGTTGTAGTCTTTAGGGCTAGAGCTACTTCCATCACCTCATCTCCTTAGGGTTTAGCTCATGCTGACCTCAAGGTAGATCTACTCTGTAAAACATACTATACATCCAATATAATCAAGCAGGATGTAGGGTATTACCTCTTCGAGAGGGCCCGAACCTGGGTAAACACTGTGTTCGTCGTCCCTTGTTCCCCATCGACCCCAGATCCACAACTCGGGACCCCCTACCCCGAAGTCTGCCAGTTTTGACACCGACAGCTTCCTCTCTCTCTTTTGATTCTCAATATAATGGTCTCTTGGAGATCTATTTGATGTAACTCTTTTTGCGGTGTGTTTGTTGGGATCTGATGAACTTTGAGTTTATGATCAGATCTATTTTTTTATCCATGAAAGTTATTTGAGTTTCTTTGATCTCTTATATGCATGATTTCTTATAGCCTCGTATTTCTTCTTTGAATCTTTGGTTTAGTTAGGCCGACTAGATCGATTTATCTTGCCATGGGAAGAGGTGCTTTGTGATGGGTTCGGTCGTGAGGTGTTCTTTCCCAGTGACAGAAGGGGCAGCAAGACACGTATTGATCATTGCCATTAAGGATAAAAAGATGGGATCTATTCCTACATGAATAGATCTTGTCTACATCATGTCATCGTTCTTATTGCATTACTCTGTTTTTCCATGAACTTAATACACTAAATGCATGCTGGATAGCGGTCGATGTGTGGAGTAATAGTAGTAGATGCAGGCAGGAGTCGGTCTACTAATCTTGGACATGATGCCTATATAATGATCATTGCCTGGATATCGTTATGATTATTTGAAGTTCTATCAATTGCCCAACAGTAATTTGTTTACCCACCGTATGCTATTTTTCTCGGGAGAAGCCACTAGTGAAATCTATGGCCCCCGGGTCAATTCTTCATCATATTTGCTTTCCAATCTATTATTTGCCACTTTTATTTTCAGATCTATTATTCCAAAAACCCAAAAATACCTTGCTGCACTTTTTTGTTACTTCTTTTCTTTCGCGTTTATTCGAGATCTATTTATCCAATCTATCATACTTTTATCCCGTTAACTTGACAATTTCTGCCACCGTTACTCATTGAGGGATTTACAACCCCTCCTAATTGTCGGGTTGCAAGTATTTGTTCTTTGTGTGCAGGTACCATTTACATAGTGTTGCTTGGTTCTCCTACTGGATTGATACCTTGGTTTCATAACTGAGGGAAATACCTACCGTAGCTGTGCTGCATCATCCCTTCCTCTTTGGGGAAATACCGACGTAGTTCAAGCGACATCAATTACCTCCGTCCTGGTTTACTAGTCCCCTTGGTATTTTGTAGCATCAAATTTTAACCATAGATTTAACTAACAAAATGTTAATGCATGTCACTAAAAATTATATCGTTGGATTCGTATTTGAACATAATTTCTGGTGACATGCATTGACATTTTCTTACGTAAATCTATGGTCAAAATTTTACACTAAATATGAAGGGGACCTATAAAATAAGATGGAGATAGTACAATAGTGGCTATAAGCCTTTTTTTGTTGTTGTAGCCAATGCTAGTCATAGTGTGAAGTGGGTTGTAACCTAGGACCCACTGACCTGCCTCTAAGCTTATATGAAAGCTTCGCAGTGTGCTGCCTCTAGTATAGTTTTAAAGTTGGACCCACAACTGAATAAAATGAAGTGCTAGTACTAGAGTACTCCTATCCCATGGCTTATTATGCTGGCAACAAATGCTCACAGTGTGGCCAACCTCTTCACGTGCTCCTAGGTAAAATGAGTAAATGAGAGGAAATTAAGAGAACAAGAGAGAGAGAGAGAGTGTAAAATTATCACTAGCCTTAGAGCCAACCCTATCGTATGAGTGAATGATATTGGTAGCTCTTGATGACACTACAATCTTATATAGCCAGCTGCTCTAATATGTTCTCTTCTTTTGCAGGTAAAAAAAAGACCCGAAAGTAAAAATGTGCTGCAATATAACAATCTCATCGAATACCTTGATCTCCATCTTACAAAAATTGATTTGATCGACTACCGAGGCACCACATTTGAGATTAAATTGGCTAGGTTCTTTATTCTGAAGGCAACTGTGCTCAAGGTAATGAGGTTTGGCATTTTCTGGCGCAACAATGAATGGTGTGCTGATCATCGCAAGCGTCTGAAGCTGAATGACAAAGGCTCTACAGAAGCTGAATTTGTTTTTGAAAGATCAAGTGACGCAAGACTTGAAAGTTTATTTGCCCATTATTCACTTGTCAAGGGCGGTGGATTTTAGTTTGTATGATAATGCTGCATCCACCTAAAGTAACGAAAGTTCTTACGTAAACTTTCTAATAATTTCCTCTTCGTAGGTGCAACATTACTCCTAGCATTTGTAATATCAGTTTGAACTTTGTAATATTATGACTATCCAGCACGAGGTACTACGTTATGATAAATGTCTGCGTACATAGGTGCGGCAACGATATAGCCATTACAATATTTATTATTACTCTTGGTAACGCACGGGAAATTATCTAGAACATAGCTAGTTGTAAGCAGGGTATCTCTATAGCCTTTATGATAATGACTGCACATGGAGAGGCTGACTTCGGTAACCTGAACACGCCGCCTGCACTCAGGTGTCATCTCCGGCGCACGGTCTTGTCACTTCACTGTGAGGAGCAGCACGTAATAATTTGACCAACGGGTAGTACATTGGCATATCACTAGAGTATTTTTTAGAATGCTTTTAACATGTGGGAGGGAGTGTGAGTAAACTGTCCTCAATAGATGGCAAAATCGCCAGCCCGCCACACTTTGAGAGAGACGAGGAGCGACAAGCGATACCGGCTGGTGGAATACTAGAGTTAGGTGTCACACGGAGGCCAAGAAATATGGTGATAGCGTGAGGTGGGCCATGTATGATGTAACTACACTAGGCTGCCGTGTTTCAGTTTCAGAATCTTTTGGTCTATATGTGGAGAAGATTGGGTTGATTTTATATCGCTGAATGTAAAATATTAAGAGTGCAGACGCTCCATCACGAGGTTCCTTGCTCATTCTCGGTCGTCAGAAAGCGTTCTTCTTCCTTTTGCCAACACGTGGGACATCCAGCATCCAGGTCCATGTGTCATGCAAGAAAATGGAGATAAGTAGTATGAGTACTAAAGTGAGACTCACCAATGGTCACTTATGTAGGTGGAGTACATGCAGGAATCACCCAAAAAAAGGTGTACGTGCACGAATCACCCGGAAAAAATGGGAGTACGTGCCCGAAGAGAAGAGGTGCACGCACCGATGCAGGTACTCTTTGCCTCTTTCCCTAACACTCACGTGCAGGTACACGACGAGCTCATTTCTGTACGAAGAGACAGCTCACGTGATAATTTGACAAGTGTAGTAGTTGTTCACTTAGTGGAGTGTCGGGAACCACGCGTGAACGAATCAAAGTTCGACCATGACACGAAGGCGCGGTTCCTACCTGCTGTTCGTGCAGAGATACATCCGAAGTACATCCTTTACCCGCGCAGGACTCAGATGCCTGCTGGCATTGATTGGCCTGCTATGGGAGGTCACACCTGCACGTGGACCTCTTCTTCCAGTTCGAGACCGGATTCTGCATCAGAGTGCACATGTAGCACAGGGTTTTCCTGCGACGGCCATTCGTCGTCCGCACTTGCAGTTACCCCGTTTCAGTGGTTTTCTCCGACGTTGATATAGCCTTTGCTATGATTCGTTGTGTACTTCCTTACCGCATGCCTGCGCGCCACCTAGCATGTCTAGCTTTTGAATTTGCGTCGTTATGCTGTCCGTTTGTAACCGACTGTGTATGGATCTGTATGTCTTAATTGACTACTGTTCCGTATCTATTACACTACTTAATTATTGTCGTGTTACATCATGCTTGTCGCTAAACACTCGCAGTTGTTTTTACTAAACTACCACTGTTCGAATCTAGCAGGATGGTTAGGCCAGGAGGTCATGGTCGTGGTCGTGGCCCTGAACACCCACCACCGCCAGACTATATGGCCGTTATGATGCAACAATTCGAGCTCAACCGTCAGTTCATGACCGGAATTATGGCTCAGTTCCTGCATCTGAACAACTAGAACCAGAACCCTGCTTCAATAACTTTGACAGAGTTTATGCGACTCAACCCCACTCAGTTTTGCAACTCTGACAAGCCACTAGATGCTGATGACTGGCTCCGCGACATCACTCACGAGATGGAGTCTGCTAATGTCGCCCCTGCCAACTTTGTCACCTTCGTGGCCTTTTTCTTAAAGGACCCCACTAATGGTGGGACACACACAAGCGTACCCTGCCTACTGGTACAGTTATTACTTGGCTTGAGTTCCAGGCTGCTTTTCGTGCCCGATATATTCCTTAGGGAATCATGGACCGGATGAAAACCCAGTTCTGCAACCTCACTCAGGGCAACAAGACTGTCGAAGCTTATCAGCGGGAATTCCTTGACCTGTCCCGCTATGCTGAAGAAGACATCGCCACAGATGCTCGTAGACAAGAGAAGCTCCGTAATGGACTCCACCCAGACCTCGAGCTTGCACTTGCTGCTCAAGACTTCACCGACTTTTGCTACTCTTGTGAACAAGGCTATTCTGGTTGAGACCACTCAGATGAAGCATAAGGAGTCGCAGAAGCGCTATCGTGATGTTGTCTCATCTTCGGGCTCAGCACAGAAGCGTCGAGTCTCTATTCCCAACAACGTGTTCCGTCCAGCTGCCCCTGCGCCAAGGAACAACTATGCTACACCACGTCTGCCTCCTCCACCACCGAGGCAGCCAAGAGTTCAAGCTACTCCACCCAATGCTCCTCTTCGTCCTGAAGATGGTCTGTGCTTCATGTGCCGCAAACCAGGTCACCTTGCTAAGGACTGCCGCCAGACTTAGAATCAGTTGTCTTTTCCTCGTACTAGTCGTGGCAATGGTCGTGGCAATAATCAAGCCCGCAACTATAATAATGGGTCTGCTGCTCATGGTCATGGACACGCTTACAACATTGATATTGAAGAAGTCCAGGATCAACCTGCTACTGTGATGGGTACCCTTCTCGTTAACTCAGTACCTGCTTCTGTTTTATTTGATTCAGGAGCATCACATTCATTCATCTCTAGAAAATTTGTATTCATGCATGGCATTCGATATGAGAAGATGCATACTCCGTTAGTCGTTAAAACTCCCGGAGGTCATTGTCATGCTGACGTGATAGCACCTGACGTTACCATCGAAATTAAAGGATTGGAATTCCTTGCCTCGCCCATTGTTTTGAAATCTTCCACCATAGACCTCATCCTCGGAATGGATTGGTTGAAGGCTCATATAGCTTCGATCAATTGTGCCACTAAAGTCGTCCAACTTCTTCACCCCTCCGATGAGATAGTGAACTACACCGCCCGAATTACTTGGAATGCTGAAGCTCAGATATATGCTCTGAATGCTTTGAACGCCTCACCTCTGGAAGGAATCAAGAACGTTCCTGTCGTTTGAGATTTTCCGGACGTTTTTCTGGAAGAACTTCCAGGAATACCCCCGGCTAGAGCTGTCAAGTTTGTCATTGACTTGAAGCCTGGCACTACCCCTATTGCGTAGCGTCCTTATAAGATGCCGCCGCATGAACTCCTTGAACTTAAGGAAGAAATCGACAAGTCACTTAAGAAAGGTTTCATCCGCCCCAGTTCCTCTGCTTGGGGAGCACCTTCACTCTTCGTTAAGAAGAAGGATGGAACTAACTGATTGGTTCAGGATTACCGGCCCATTAACCAAGCCACAATCCAGAATAAATACCCACTGCCCCGGATCAATGATCTTTATGATCAGCTTGCTGGATCCTCTGTCTTCTCGAAACTCGACTTGAGGTTGGGTTATCATCAGATTTGAGTTTGTAAGGAGGATATTCCAAAGACCGCTTTCATGGCTCGCTATGGCGCATACAAGTACACTGTTATGTCTTTCAGATTAACCAATGCTCCAGCAACCTTCTCCCGGTTGATGAACTATATCTTCATGGATTACCTCAACAAATTTGTCGTGGTTTATTTGGATGATATCCTTATATATTCCAAGAATGAAGAAGAACATGCTAAACATCTTCGGCTTGTATTGGAGAAGCTTCAAGAACACCAGCTTTACGCCAAGTACTCTAAGGGTGAATTCTGGTTATCTAAAGTGACCTACCTTGGTCATGTGATTTCCAACAATGGCATTGCTGTTAACCCCGAACGAGTTCAAGCTATTCTTGACTGGACTCCCCCGAAGAATGTTAAGCAAGTCAGGAGTTTTCTCGGACTCGCTAGTTATTGCCGTCGATTCGTCGAGAACTTCTCAAAGATTGCAAAGCCATTGACGAATCTGCTCCACAAAGGTGTTAAGTTTGAGTGGACAGAAAAATGTCAAGAAAGCTTTCAGACGCTAAAAGATAAGTTGACATCTGCCCCAGTGCTAGCACCCCCGGATACTCGCAAAGACTTTGTGATATATTGTGATGCATCTCGTCAAGGGTTAGGCTGTGTCCTAATGCAAGAGCGCAAAGTGATTGCTTATGGCTCTCGACAATTGCGTCCTCATGAAGAAAATTATCCAGTGCATGATCTCGAACTTTCTGCAGTTATTTATGCCTTGAAGCTATGGTGACATTACCTTCTCGGTAACCGTTGTGAGATATACACGGATCATCAGGGTTTGAAGTATCTATATACTCAACCAGATCTGAATCTTCGCCAACAAAGATGGCTCGAAACAATTGCCGATTATGATATGAATATCTCATACACCCCTGGCAAGGCTAATGTAATGGCCAATGCTTTGAGTCGCAAGGCTTATTGCAGCAACCATATGGTTCAGGAAGCACAACCTCTTCTTTATGAAGAGCTTCACAAATTGAACCTCCATATTGTTCCACAGGGTTATCTCAATACCCTGGTTGTTGAACCAGATTTAGAACACAACATTAAGACTATGCAACGGTATGACTCTGAAGTTGAAAGGATTAAGCGATACCTCAAAAAAGGAAAGCCGTCGGAATTTCATCTTGATAATGATGGGATCCTATTCTTCCAACGCCGTCTCTTCATACCCAAATTCAAGGATGAGAGAGAACACGTTATGAAAGAAGCTCATGACACTCCTCTGTCAATTCATCCTGGTAGCACAAAGATGTACCGTGACATTTCGCAGAGATACTGGTGGCCTAATATGAAGCGAGACATTGCTCGTTATGTTTCTGAGTGTGACGTTTGCCGTCGCATTAAAGCAGAACATCAAAGGCCTGCTGGAACTCTGCAACCCCTTGATATTCCTGAATGGAAATGGGACAAAGTCCAAATGGATTTCATTACTGGTTTTCCTAGATCTTAGAAGGGTCATGATGCTATCTTTGTCATCATTGACCGTTTCTCAAAGGTTGCTCACTTTCTGCCAGTCAAGGAGACAATCACTGCTGGTCAGTTAGCATACTTGTTTGTTTCCTGAATTGTGCCACTCCACGGTGTTCCGTTGGAGATCAGTTCAGATCGTGGCAGCCTCTTTACCTCCAGATTCTGGTAAAGTTTCCAAGAAGCTATGGGAACTCATCTGTCCTTCAGCACCGCTTTTCATCCTTAGTCTGAGGGTAAAGTCAAACGAGTTAATCAAGTGCTCAAAGATATGCTTCGAGCTTGCGTTATCTCTTTCAGTAAGAAATGGGAGGAATCTCTCCCGTATGCCGAATTCTCTTACAACAATAGCTACCAAGCTAGTTTGAAGATGGCACCATTTGCAATTCTTTACGGACGTAAGTGTCGAACCCCTCTGAATTGGTCAGAAACTGGGGAACGATCACTCGTCGGACCGAACATTGTTCAGCAAGCTGAAGAAAAAGTCCGCATCGTCCGGGAACATCTGAAAGCTGCTCAGTCTCGTTAGAAGAGCAACTATGACCGAAAGCACAAGGTAATGGTCTATCAGCCTGGCGAGCAAGCTTACCTTCGCGTCACTCCATTGAAAGGCACTCATCGGTTCGGAATCAAGGGCAAGTTAGCTCCTCGCTACATTGGCCCGTTCTGTATTCTTGCCTGTCGAGGAGAAGTGGCATATCAGTTGCAATTACCGCCAAACCTTTCTCAAGTGCATGATGTCTTTCATGTATCCCAACTTCGTCGCTACTTCAAGGATCCTATTCGAGCTGTGGATCATGAAATCCTTGAATTGAGGGAAGATCTGTATTATCCAGAATATCCCATCCGTATTCTTGATCAAGCTGAGCATCGAACTCGTCAGAAGTCGATCCAATTCCTTATAGTTCAGTGGTCGAATCATTCTGAAGATGAAGCCACTTGGGAACGCGAGGATCGTCTTCGTGAAGAATACCCCGCTTTCCTTCAGTCTTCCTCTTAATTCTCGGGACGAGAATTCTTGTTAGATGAGGAGAATTGTAACACCCCCTATAATTAACCATAGTGATCATTCTTAGTTAATGCCATGTCAGCAAGTTCAACAGTGCCTAATCATCATTTGCATCATATTGCATTTCAACTCCTAATTCAAACTTCAAGTTAATTTAAAGTGGAAAATAAAAGTTGTTCAAAACAGAAACTAAAATGTTCATTAAATAACAAATAATCCAGAGACAATTCTAAAATTGTAATCAACATTTACTAAATTAATTAAGTGACTCTAACGGTGCCAGAACAGCAATATTTAATCCCATTTTGCTTTATAAAATTGCAAATGAAATCATATTATCTCCAAACCAATTTCTGGCAGTAGTAGATAGTACATAGTATTTAATGGTACAAGTCACATATTTTGCTAGAGTCATTTTGTGGCCTAACTATTTACAAAACAGAAAAGCAGAAAAGAAAACGAAAAAAATAAAAACAAAAAGAAACCGCCCCCCCCCCCCACTTGGCCAACCGGCCAAGCTGGCCACTGCACCAGGCCGGCCCATCCCCTGGCCTATAAGGCCCCCCCAGAGACCCCCGAAACCCTAACCCCCCCGCCCCAATCCCACTCCTCCCCCTGTCTCCTCTCCGCTCGATCTGGATCGAGCGCTCGACGCGCTCGTCGCCCCCAAACCCGCCGTCACCGACCACCGCCGCCTCACCGGACGTCCCCGTCCTCCTCCCCAACCGGCCTCCCCGAGCCTCGCCGGCGTACCCCTGCAACGGGGGTGAGAACCCCCTCTCCTCCTCCCCCTGTCCCCGTTCGCCACTGCCGCGCCCCGCTACTCCCTCGCGTGCACGCGCACACTGCCCGCGCCCCGCGTCGGCCCGCGCTCATCGCGCTCACTTGCGCTGCCCCGCGCCCGATGTTCCCGCCCGCGGCCGCAGCCCCTCGCGGGCGCCCGCACCTCGCCCAGACCGCGCGCACACGCCCTGCCACTGCTCCGCGCCCTCCCTCGCTACATGCACCCCCCGGCCGTACCCCGCCTCCACGCACGGCCTCGCCGCGCCGCCCATGCTACGGCGGCTGCAGCTGCTGGTCTGCTGCTGGCGCCGCTCGCCGCTACCAGCCGCGCCTCCCCTGGTCGCTGCGCCCCCGCGCCACCACCTCCAGCCGACGCCGCGCTCTGCCCGTCGCCGCGGCCACCCCTCCGCTCGCCCGTCGCCCGCTAGCGCCCGCCCCGTTTGGCCTCTGGCCACTGACTGCTGGGCCCGTCCCCCTGTACCTATGACAAACGGGGCCCAGCCCAGAAACAAAAATAAAAAAAGATAATAAATAAGTATTAAATAATTAGTTAATTAAATAATTAATTAACTCAACTAATTCTGTTTAATTAAACTAATTAATTAGTTAGCCTATTTGAAATGTAATTAACTTAATTTAACCCTAATTAGACTAATGTGACAATGACAGGTGGACCCCACCTGTCAGGTTGACCTACTGACGTCGTGGTGATGTCATGATGATGTCACCTTTCACTGTTTCGGATAATCCTAATTTAAATAAATAATTAATTCCAGAAAATGATTAAAACTTTAGAAATTCATATAAAATAAACCGTAGCTCCGATCGAAAAACTTTATACATGAAACTTAATCAGAACGATGAGACGAATCCGAATACGTGGTCTGTTCATCTGCCAGATGCCCCTAGCTACCTGAACATGGAACTTTTAGACTGATTTCAATAAATGAATAGTGCCCAACTTTAATAAAATAAATCCGAATAAATTCCTAAATTAACTAAATCATTTAGTTAGGCAGTAGGACACCTCCGCATATCATTTAGGCACGTCATACATATTGTTTGCATTTTTGCCGTGAATTTATTGTTTCTTCCCCCGTCCTTCTCTCTCGATAGACGCCGAGACCGACGCCGTTGCAGCTGGGTACGACTACGCTCCGGACGAGCAGCCTTCTGACGACCCCTCCTCCTTGCCAGAGCAACCAGGCAAGCCCTCCCCCCCCCCTTTGAGCATCCCGATATCGCCCATTCAATTTTCTCCTGCTTGCATTAGATTCTGCTACTGTTACTGTTTGCTCCTATTCTGATGCATAGCCTGCTTTTGTAACCTGCTTATTGTTACCTTACCTGCCTTTTCAACTGCTTAGTATAGGTTGGTGATGAACCATCAGTGACCCCCATCACCTTACCCTTGTTGCCTCTGCTTCATCATCGACTACTCGATCAACATGATCGACGACCAGAGACCGACACATCACCTCACCCCCTTTAGTTGTATGACTCTGCATAGTTACTATCGAGTGCCAAGGATGATACCTCGTAACGCACTCCTGATGAATACTCTGCAGTGTAGCTGTTCGATCTTGGTCATCGAGGGTGATTCCTCCTTCTCCACTTCCGACACGACTCTGTCGTGCAACCCCTCAGTGTGAACCTCGAGGGTGATGCCTCATACGTTCACCCTGATGATTTCATCGAGTGGAATCCATCGAGGGTGATTCCTCGGGGTTTCCCCCTTGATGTTATGACCACACGGTTACTTTGACCTTTGTTACAGGAGGGTCGACCCTGATGGGTACCCGCAGGGGATCTATGATGTCGGGTGTGCCGGAAGGGCTCTTGAGTGTGATATTGTGGCGGAGCTTCAGAAATTCTGATCGTCTCCGCGTGTTACTAAATCAGCCTATCGGATTTGGGTATTTGATCTGAGTGGGTCGACGTGCCCTATACGCACTACCACCACGCAGGATAATGGTTTATGGGGCCCTCTGCGTTGTACGTTTCTCCCGAAAGCTCATCAGACGTCACAGTTCACCGTGCGGGCTGATTGTCGAGAATGGGTTGGATACATCAGTGACGAGTTCAGTGTCGCGCCTGCACCCCGGCCAGTCACGCAACGCGCAGGGTGCCCAGGGCGATGGCCCAAGACCCCTGGGTGCATAGGTTAGTCCAGCGTGCTGACCTCTCTGCTGAGCCTAGGAAGGGCGCTGCTTCGTGTCGATCTCCCGAGGCCGGGCATTACCCAGCAAGTGTGTCCGGCCAGAGTTGATCGAGCGTGTTGGGTAACAGTAGTGCACCCCTGCAGGAAAGAATAATCTATCGATAGCTGGTCCTACGGTAAAGGACGCTCAGTTTGGTATCCCGATCTATTGCTTGAACTGGATACTTGTTTAATTAATTGAAGCTTCGGGATCGCTTTCTCGCAGGGAGTCGAGGAAGGATCTCTAGGCTTTACTTCAGCATGTTTGCTTAATAAAATGCTATTCTACTCTCTTCTATTGCTGCAAGATGGTGGCTTCGTGAAGATGTTTGAAGATGCTAGTCTTCGATAGGACTAGGCCTTCTCTCTAATCTGGCATTTCTGCAGCCCAGTCCACATATACAGCCTTTCCCCTTTGATAATGTTGCATATGTAGTGTAGATCCTTGCTTGCTGAGTACTTCAGATGAGTACTCACGGTTGCTTTGCTTCCTCTTTTCCCCTATATTCCCCTACTTGATGATACAACAGACGATGGAGCCCAGGAGCCAGATGCCACTGCAGGAGCTTACTACTAGATGGGTCCAGACGGTACTTACTACTGGATCGAGCCAGCCGACCAGGAGTAGGATCGAAGGCTCCCAGGCAGGAGGCCTTCACCTTTCGATCTAGAGTCATTGTTTGTGCTAGCCTTCTTAAGGCAAACCTTGGCTAACTATGTCTGTACACAGATATTATTTGTATGGCTGGCTTATACACGCGGTGGACGTGCAACAGTTCATTCGGTGTCAGATTGCCAGATGTATAGAGTACTATAGTACCATCATCATTGTTTGATTTTCGGAAGAGGCGAAGGGCCAAGCACAAGGTCACCTAGTCACTAGTATAGCTGGCTGCTAGCTCTATTATTGTGGCACATCATTTAGAGCAAGTACTCCTTCCGTTTCTTTTCTTTGATTCGTACTAGGATTCTTAAAATGCAGGAATAGGAAAAATAAAGGATTCGAGTGGCATGTTCACTTGAATCCCATAGGATTAGCACTGAGTGTTTGATGCCACAAGAAAAACAAAGGAAGTAAAAAAAAGGTTGGAGTGGATGCTAAATTTCCAATGAAATGTAGCAGTACATGTGATTCCATAGTACAAATTCCTATAGGATTCAGTCCTACAAATCAAACGACCAATGTACTAAGGATTCTAACCCTCAGAAAATCTTATGAAATTCCTTTGAACCAAAGGAGCCCTAAGGTCTGCATATAGAATTGTGTCAAAGTCTAGTTTTGTAAAGTCTCACTAACTTTGTAGAAAAAAATATCACAGGGGTCTCTCCGACAGTGTTCCTTGGCTCACACCTAGCTAGCATCAGGTCGAACTCAGAGCCATTCATCCGGTACACGTGGCATCTCAGATCTGGACACAAGGTGACATACGCGGTGAATGTCCATGGTCAAGATGGCATAGGGCGGACGCGACCTCTCACTGCGTCCGCCATTGAAGCGGTGCGTTGGTCGAGGGCGACAGGACGGCGCCTGCTGCACGCTCGGCTGAACGCGCCTCCTCTCCGCATTCAAATGCCTAAATTAAACCCACGTGGAATCCGAGAAACCTACTCTGGCCACACGTCCGTTCAGGAGCGGGATGCCAGCCAAGCACCTCCTCGGGCATCATAGCTACCATCGACGATGCCACATCGTACTGCGCCTCCAATGCCTGCGACTGTGCCATCCGCTGCCGACGCACGCATAGCCACGCCATGCAGGCAGAGAAAGAAGCCAGTTGCACGGATGTCGATGAGGTTACGGCCAGCACATCCGCGCCTGCCGTCATCATCAAGGAGAAGTAGAACACGGGAGGATGCCGCCGCTTGTATCCCATGAAGGCCACCGCTGAGGGGACGCTGGCGTAAACAACCGGTGTCTTGCATGATTCTTCTTCAGCGCAGACCATCATCGACCCCGCATGGGCTCCACAAAAGCAGAGCCATCCCCTTCCCCTCAGGCTGAAGCATCGGTCAGGGGTTCCACTCCGATGAGCGAGTGGAAGTGAATAGCCCTTTGCGCTGAAGCATATACCTCCGGGGCTCCTGGCAGTCCGGTGATTGGGCAGCTGGACATGAGGAAGACAAAGAGATCGGCATGCGACCATTTAGATTTGGTATTAATTCTACCTTTAGCCCCGGCCTATCACCACTTATTTTATGTAAATGTAATGAAATCGGTAATGTTTATATGAAATTCGGCTGTGTTTGCATGAATTTGTTTATGTAAAATCTGAGTGGATTGCTCCAGTGGTCATCACATGTGAGTCAATCTTTTTTTTGTGCATACATCTTTAGTTGTTGATATTGCACCCTTCCGCGCACCAAATGTCTTGCGTTAATATTTCTTCATCCAGCACGCTGACAAGTGGGCCCCATGCTCATGTATGCCAACGTGGCAGTCAATTATTTGGCCAGAGTCAGCGATCACACCCTTCCGGTGCCACGTCAATGAATCCACTAGAAACAAGTCTTAGGCCTTGTTCAGTTCAACCGCGCTCCCAAGGGGTTTGGAGAGGATTGCAGGGGAAATTGGCTGAAACCTGAAGAACAACTGTTTCCGACTAAGATCTACAACCTTAGGGATTTAAAGTTGAGGGTTTGTTTCTGACTAGCTCTACAACCTCAAGGTTAAAATCGAACTTCACCCTCTCCCCTCACGCACACGCGTGGGTACACTCATGGTGGAGCACATTTGCACACGAAGAGGCAGGCAACGTGATAATTTGACACATCTAGTTGTCTGATACGTCTCCATCGTATCTACTTTTCCTAATGCTTTTGCTCTTGTTTTGGACTCTAATTTGCATGATTTGGATGAAACTAACCCGGACTAACGTTGTTTTCAGCAAAACTACCATGGTGTTGTTTTTGTGCAGAAATAAAAGTTCTCGGAATTGGACGCAACTTTTTGGAGAATTATTTCAGAATAAATAAAAAATACTGGAACCAAGACCCACTGGAGGGGGTGTCCTTGCTGCCCACAAGACACCAGGGCGCGCCACCCCCCTCTGGCGCGCCCTGGTGGGTGGTGGGGCCCTCGAGGGCCCCCTGACCCGAATTCCGATGCTATAAAATCCTATTTTTCCAGAAACAATAGAGGAAGATTCATCACGTTTTACGATACAGAGCCACCGCCACCTCCTCTTCTTCATCGGGAGGCTAGATCTGGAGCTCGTTCGAGGCTCCGGAGAGGGGAATCTTCGGTCTTCATCATCACCAACCCTCCTTCATCACCAATTCCATGATGCTCCCCACCGGTAGTGAGTAATTCCTTCGTAGGCTCACTGGATGGTGAGAGTTGGATGAGATTCATCATGTAATCGAGTTAGTTTTGGTAGGGCTTGTTCCCTAGTATCCACTATGTTCTAAGATTGATGTTGCTATGACTTTGTTTTGCTTAATGCTTGTCATAGGGCCCGAGTGCCATGATTTCAGATCTGAACCGTTTATGTTTTCACCATTATATCTATGTTCTAGAGCCGATCTTGCAAGTCATATGCACCTTTACGTGTTATGATCCGTAAACCCCAGGGTGACAGTAATTGGGATACTTTCCGGTGATGACCGTAGTTTGAGGAGTTCATGTATTCACTATGTGTCAATGCTTTGTTCCGGTTCTCTATTAAAAGGAGGCCTTAATATCCCTTAGTTTCCTTATGGACCCCGCTGCCACGGGAGGGTAGGACAAAAGATGTCATGCAAGTTCTTTTCCATAAGCACGTATGACTATTTACGGAATACATGCCTACATTATATTTATGAACTAGAGCTAGTTATGTGTCACCCTAGGTTATGACTGTTATATGATGAATATTATCCAGCGAAATCGTCGATTCAATGCCTACGAGTTTTCCACATATTGTTCTTGCTAAGTTACTATTGCTATTGTTACTGTCACAACTGCTACAAAACTGTTACTACTGTTACTATTACCACTGCTATCGTTACCACTACTATCAAACTATCATATTACTGTGGTACTGATCACTTTGCTGCAGATATTTAATCTCCAGGTGTGGTCGAATTGACAACTCAAGTACTAATACTACAAATATTCTTTGGCCCCCCTTGTGTTGAATCAATAAATTTGGGTTGAATACTCTACCCTTGAAAACTGTTGCGATCCCCTATACTTGTGGGTATCAAGACCTTTTTCTGGCACCGTTCCCGGGGAGCATAGCTATATTTGTTGAGTCACTTGGGATTATTATCTATTTATCACTATGAAGAATCTGAAAGATCCAAGAACCAAGATCGTTCCCTCTAAGACGAGGGGAGGTAAGGAACTGCCATCTAGCTCTGCACTTGATTCACCTTCTGTTTTGAATAGACTTGCAACACCACCACATGCTATTAATCCTGATATGTCGCAAGTTATTGATGGTGTTACTTCTGCTATGAATGATACTTACGACAATGCTAGTACCTTGCTTGATGATAATGTGCCACTAGGTGAATTTCTTGATGAACAAATTGCTAGAGCTAAAGGTATTAAGAATGTTGAAACTGATGAAATTACTGAAACCGATGAAGTCTTTGAAACTGAAAACTATGAAACACCTATTAGACCTAGCTCTCCTAGATTTGAATTGCCTAAGATACCTGAGGGTTATGTTATGGATGAGGAGGTAGGTAGAGACTTTCTTGCTTGCAAGGATAGATGATCTTAAGAAATTAGTATGCAAGTTGAAGGAAAAATCTTTGAATGCTAGAATGAAATGTGATCCTAAGTTTGCTACCTCATCTATCTTTGTTACCGATAATGATTATGAATTCTCTGTCGACCCAGAGTTAATTACTTTGGTTGAATCTGATCCTTTACATGGCTATGAAACTGAAACTATTGTGGCACATCTTACTAAATTAAATGATATAGCCACCCTATTTGCTCATGATGAGAAAATTCGCTATTACTATATTCTCAAGTTATTTCCGTTCTCATTAAAGGGTGATGCTAAGATATGGTACAATACTCTTGCTCCTGGTTGTGTGCGTAGTCCCCAGGATATGATTGACTACTTCTCTGAAAAATATTTTCCTGCTCATAAGAAACAAGCTGCCTTATAGGAAATATTTAATTTTGTGCAAATTGAAGAAGAGAGTCTCCCACAAGCTTTGGGGTAGGCTTCTCCAATTGCTTAATGCTTTGCCTGATCATCCTCTTAAGAAAAATGAAATACTTGATATCTTCTATAATGGACTAGCCGATGCTTCTAGGGACTTCCTAGATAGTTGTGCTGGTTGTGTTTTCAGGGAACGAACTGTTGAACAAGCTGAGGAATTGTTGAATAATATATTAAAGAATTATGATGATTGGACTCTTTCTGAACCACCGCCTAAACCAACTCCGAAGAGAGGGGTATCTTATTTCTTAGTCCTGAAGATATGCAAGAGGCAAAGAAATGTATGAAGGAAAAAGGTCTTAAAGCTGAAGATGTTAAGAATTTACCACCTATTGAAGAAATACATGGACTTGATACACCACCACCACAGGTGGTAGAGGTAAATTCTTTATCAAAGTTTGATGAAGGTGATATCCCTTACAATAAACATCCTAGCCAATGCCTATATGAATTTGATAACTACATTAGGAAACAAGATCACTTCAGTGCAAATTTTATGAAACAATTGAAACAAAATTCTGATATGATTGCTCGCTTGAGTGACTTGTTATTTAGAATCACTAAGGATGTTAGAGGTGTAGATAAACATGCCTCTATCGTTCAAACTCAGCTAGAACAAGTTGCTAAATCTCAAAGAGAATTGCTTAGTGAAATGAACAATAATATAAATGATTATGCTATTAGAGTAGCAACTAGAGGAGGCAAAATTACTCAGGAACCACTTTATCCTAAGGGACACCCTAAAAGAATTGAACAAGACTCTCAAAGAATTAATGCTGATGCACCTAGTCCTTCTAAAAAGAAAAAGAAAAAGAAAAATGATAGGACTTTGCACACCTCTAGTGAACCTGAAATAGAAAAACCTTCTGAAGATAATAATGATGTCTCTATCTCTGATGCTGAAACTCAATCTGGTAATGAACATTCACCTAATGATAATGTTGATGTTCATGAAGATACTCAACCAGACAATGATAAAGAACCAGATAATGATGTTGAGATAGAACCTGATGTTGATCTTGATAACCCACAACCTAGAAATAAACGATATGATAAAGAGACTTTGTTGCTAGAAAACATGGTAAAGAAAGAGAACCATGGGTTCAGAAACCCATGCCCTTTCCACCTAAATCATCTACGAGAAAAGATGATGAAGAATTTGAACGCTTTGCTGCAATGCTTAGGCCAGTCTTTTTGCGCACATGCTTGACTGATATTTTAAAGATGGCCCCTTATGCCAAATATATGAAAGAAAATGTCACTAATAAAAGAAAAATACCTGAAGCTGAAATCTCCACCATGCTTGCTAATTATTCTTTTAAGAATGGAGTACCTAAAAAATTTGGAGATCCAGGAATACCAACTATACCTTGCTCTATTAAAACAAATTATGTCAAATCTGCTGTCGTGGGAAAACACGGCCACCTATGGGGCCATCGGCCCCTTGTGGTTCGGCAGGGGGGAAGGACGCATTGCACAAAGAGCGGAGGGCGCGGGGCAGCGCGGCAGCGATCACACGGGCAATTTTTACCCAGGTTCGGGCCGCCGCGAGGCGTAAAACCCTACTCCTGCTTTGGTGGATTGATGAGAGGGCTGTGGTGGAGACGCAGCGCTCTAGCCCGGCAAGGTCGCCTCGGGGCGAGAGCAGCTATGCGTGTATGAGTGTACAGGGGTCCGAATCCCTTCTAAGGTTGCCATGGCCCTCCTTTTATAGATCAAGGGGTCACCACAATGGCAAATCAGTCATTGTGTACTAATTAGACAGCAAACAGCGCCATCATACCTAACTCTGCAGACTGGACAGAGCGCATTAAATGCACCGCTTAGTGTCACATCGTACCCTAGCCTGGCAAGCCTTGCCATGCTGTTTTGCCACCTTTTCGCCTGCCTACGTGACACATTGCTGGACGAGTGTCATTTGGAGGTGATTTCCTCTGGGGATGGCTGCCACGTGCCAAATAACAGCCACTTAGCATCTTGGGGGCTCGACACCGCACCGATCGGTGACTTGCGTTGTTGTGAGGTGGAGCGGTGGAGCCTTGGCGGGGTAATCCGCCCTCAGCGTCCCCGGCAAGCCTGCCGGGGCAATCTTGAGACCTGTCTTCGGGGCAACCTCGTCCCCGCCAGACTTGCCTGCCCAGCAGGGGAGGTTTTCCCATCGTGGTATTTTACTCCTTGGGTTGATCTTAGTCCTCTTGATCCGCCCTTTGATTCCTCAAAGAGCTGATCTCTTCTGCTTGGCCTTGTCCTGGATACTGCAATCTCGTTCTTGAGCCTGTGTACAGTCTGGGCAACATACCTGGGGTTTTTGCATCGACAGGAGCCCCCGGGCCTGGCCTGAACGCGCTGCCAAGCATCGTTAGGGTAGGCCCTATCCAGTACACAGGCGGGGAGGCTGTAGTAGCTCACCCCTTGAGATCTTCTTTGTTTCTTCATTAATCTGAGCTTGAGTCAGTTTCCAGTTTTCCCGCGTGACGTGCAAGACATCGTGGGGAGATTATGAGCCACGATCCCTGGGCTACCCACGTCCCATGTTCATGGGGTGGTAACTGCCATTCCATTAACTTTCCCCTTTGCAGTGTTTCCGCCATGTGCACCGCATGCGTCGTGCGGGGTTGTTTGGTGGATGCAAAGGGCGTTGAAATGCATGCCATGGCAGAAAACCAGATGCCATGGATTGGTGCTGAGGGCCGGCCTTGATTCCATGAGCCGTTGGTGGCACGGGGAAACCGAATTGGAGGAGTAGGGCGGCTGCCTTTGGGGGAGGAGGAGCCAGCCCCCTGCCCTGTTCGCCTATAAAAAGGGACGCAGGGCATGGTGCTTCTCCACACATCTCACTCCTTCCTTTCCCTTTAGCAGTACCTGCCCACTATGGTGAAGGCCATGTCAGAGATCAACCGCTAGAGTTCATCATCAGGTTGTATAAGCCCCCGTGCAGCCGTCTCCGCCTCCCTACTCCATTTGCGAGGGTGATGGAGCTTGAACAGCCGCGCGAGCTGAAACTGCACATGAGGGGTTGCTGTAATGGTAGCATGCGGGTGGATGTAGATTACCCTGCCCCTCATGTCATGCTCTTCCGATGCGGCTAGAAGACTTTTGCCCGCGCTCATAGCTTGTCGGAGGGGCACGTCCTCCATTTTAAATTAATGGATGCAGAGTTGCTCTCCGTCAAGGTCTTCGGATGCTCGGGAGCTCGCTTAGGGTGCTGCGCGGAGAGCTCAACTGACGATGAAAGCTCCTCCTCAAGCGATAGCGATGAGCAGGACACTGACGGCGATGACGACGGTGTCGACGAAGAGGGCGACAGCTCCGGCTCTTGCTGAACGCCACCCGTACCATCACCGTCAGGCGTTGGCACCATCATCTGCACTTGCATCTCATTCCCGGCAAGGCGATTTGCCGGGGAGTTGGATGCAGGGGTGGGGATGGTGCCCTGGGCTCCTCCAGCAGTCTCCCAGCTGGACCCCGGCAGGCTTCCTCGCGGGCTGCAGCTTCGTTCGCCCTGTCGCGTCGTGCTGGCCCTGGTGGCGGTGGTCAGGGGGACCCTTCCGCTGCTCTCTTCACCATCACCTTCGTGCATGCCTTCCCGACCTTGTTGAGCTCCCTCTCATGGGGCTCGACGGGGTCGGGCTGGGCTTCTGCCTAGGCGCCCCTTTTGCCCTCTTCGCCTCCTGCCGTAGTGCCTAGGAGGAGAAGGACAAGAAAGGGATTACGGGGTAATTGTCTTTTCTCAGTTTAAAATATATAGGCATGGGCCAAACTTTAGTCTAAATAATGTAAATTTCCTTATCCATGTTTGTGTTCTGTAAGATCTGTACTTGATTATCAGCATATTAATGAAAAAGACAACTTTGCCGCGCACTTGTGCATGTACCATCTCCATGCAGAGGTGAAATGCCTCTATACATTTAAGTAAAGAAGTTTCTCCAGCAAGCTATCCTGCCGGCACCCTTAGTTTGTTGCCGTGGGGCTAGGCCTGCTGGCCACAACCATAAAAAAGGGACCAGCCCCCCGCCGAGCCCTTTCCATCAAAGGCCACTGCGACCACCCTGACTGAAGCAGCATTCAAGTCAATGGGTAGGAGCACCTATGTTTCGAAGGTGGCGGGGTTTTCATATGCACAAGTTTGCAAATTACAGAACAAATATGGATAAAAAGGAACTTATTTGTTTGGCTTGCCGGGGATCGTCACGTGGGCTCGCTTTCATTCCTTTTCTTCGAGACCAAGTCCACGGCAAGAATCCTGCAACTTAATGCAGATGAACACAATGCCACATGCGCCCTCTTCTACATGATCATGGTATTCTCATGATATGCTTATGCATGCATGCAAGTTTTAGGGGGGGCCCAGCGCTTCGTTTATTTCTCTGTTGCTCAGGGTGAGCGCCTGGCTTTGTACAAAGGGTTACATGCAACTTCGGCAAAGCTTGTACAAAAGGGTGGCTGCCAGGCAGGGCCCGACAGCCGCGCCTTACGGGTAGAACTTACGAAGATGCTCAATATTCCAGGAGTTTTGCAATTGAATGCCATCTCCGGTCTCCAGCTGGACTGCGCCAGGTCTGGTGACTCATACTACCCGGTAAGGGCCTTCCCACTTTGGCGTCAACTTGTTTGCACCCTTGGTGGACTGAACACACCTAAGGACAAGGTCGCCTTCCTCAAAACTCCGGGCATGAACCCTGCGGCCGTGATAGTGACGCAGGGCTTGCTGGTAGCGTGCAGCACGCGTAGCAGCCCAGATACGGTTCTCCTCAGGTAGCACAACGTCGTCATGCCGGTGCTGTTCCTGTGCTACTTCATCGTAGGCAGGCACTCGAGGAGACCCGTATATGAGTTCCGTGGGGATAACTTCTTCTGCCCCATAGACTAGGGAGAAGGGAGTCTGCCCGGTAGCTTGATTTTGTGTCGTACGGAGAGACCAAAGAACCATCGGCAGCTCATCGATCCATCGCCTGCCGCACTTCTGCAGTCTATCGAAAGTTCTTGTCTTGAGACCTCGCAGCACTTCAGTGTTCGCCCTCTTAGCTTGTCCATTGCTTCTGGGATGGGCCACAGAGGCAAATGAAATCTGACTTCCAAGGGCATGAACATATTGCATGAAGGCGCGGCTTGTGAATTGGGTGCCATTGTCGGTGATGATTCGGGCAGGTACCCCGAAGCGGCACACCAATCCTTTCAAGAACTTGATAACTGACTGCGCGGTCACCTTTCTCACGGGCTCCACCTCCGGCCACTTTGTAAACTTGTCGATTGTGACGAACAAGAATTCAAAGCCCCCGGTAGCACGGGGGAAGGGACCTAGGATGTCAAGCCCCCAGACCGAAAATGGCCATGATAAAGGGATTGTTTGGAGAGCTTGAGCAGGCTGATGGATATTCTTGGAATGGAACTGGCAGGCTTCACACTTGGTGACTAGCTCAATTGCACCTTGGAGGGCAGTGGGCCAGTAGAAACCTTGCCGGAAAGCTTTCCCAACCAAGGCCCTTGATCCGATGTGGGAGCCACACATACCCTTGTGTATTTCTGCCAGCAGTTCCTTTCCTTCTTCCCAGCAAATGCACTTCAATTTCACATCGTTGGGCCTTCTTCTGTATAGCGTGTCGTCAACGAACTGATACATACTGGCCCTCCGGGCTACTCTTTCAGCTTCATCTTGTTCTTACAGAAGTTCTCCTGTTTGGAGGAAATGAACAATGTGCCATGCCCAAATTGGAGCCTGGGGCCCAGCAACAAGGACTAGCGGCACCTCCTCATCGGCAGGAGCGCACGCCTTGACCGCAAAGACTGGTAATTCGGTGGGAGGGTGCAGCTTACTAATTGAAGGGGAGTTGTTCCCGCCAAGCCTTCTGCCGAGGGCTTCGGGAAGCTCTGCCGGGAGAGGCTTGCCGGAGTTCAATTTCCTCCTCTTGCTGGCCATTGTTGCCGGGGATACGGAGGGTTGAGTCAGATGGAGAACAAAAGTCCCTGGTTCCACAGGGAGTTTTTGCGCAGCGCACTTTGACAGATGATCAGCAATGCTGTTTTCCGCACGTGGTATGTGCTCTGTTTGCAATCCGTCAAAGCGCTCCTCCAACTTTCTCACTTCCTCGACGTATGCCTCCATCAATGGGCTTTGGTAGTCCTTGTTGATCTGTCTCACCACAAGTTGTGAGTCTCCACGGACGATCAGCTTCTTGATTCCCAACTCTGTCGTAATCCTGAGCCCGGCAAGGAGCCCTTCATACTCTGCAGTATTGTTTGTAGCTTCCTCCCGGGGGAAATGCTTTTGAATGACGTACTTAAGGTGCTCCCCAGTGGGAGCAACAAGAAGCACGCCGGCTCCTGCACCCGGTAAGGAGAAGGCGCCATCAAAATACATAATCCATTCTTGGGGCGCTTCCTTGCCGGGGATAACTGTTTCCAGTACTTCCTCATCAGGGGTTGGCGTCCACTCTGCAATGAACTCTACCAGTGCTTTGCTCTGAATAGTTGATGTGCTTTCAAACTTCAAACCAAAGCTGGATAACTCCAAAGCCTATTCCACAATCCTGCCATGTCGGTGTACTAAGTATTGGGCCGCTAGTACCCCTTACTTGTGCACGGGCAGTTGTAGCCGTCCTCGCGGCAAGGCTTGCCGGGATCAGCTCGAGGTCGATTTAAGTCACCAAGGAAATCATCAAGTCAGAGATCTGAGAATCAGCAAATAAGCAAAGCTGGAAATCGAAGGCCAGCCTCCCCGGCAAGATCCTTGCCGTGGTGGCCTGAGGAGCCCGGCAAGGATCGGCGCCCGGCAAGGCTTGGCGCCCGGCAAGGCTCGGCGTCCGGCAAGGCTTGGCGCCCAGCAAATTTCGGCGCCTGGCGAGATTCTGCCACTATGCCACCGCTTTGGCACAGTGACGAGTCTGACATTCTGGCTCCTTCCATGGATGCGTGGTGGCGCGCCAGTGGAGGAGAGCTTAAGCGGTGCTGATGGGATGGCCCCTTTTTCCATCCCCAAGAAAGTGAGGACACCTAAACGGACACCTCACGGTGCATTAAATGCGCCTGTCCTAATCCGTCAGGGGTTAGGTATGATACCCTGTAGCTACTTTACACCTCAATGTATGTACATTTTGCCACTTTGGAGACCCCTTTGAGCATATAAAAGGAGGCCCAAGGCAACTGCTACAGAGGAGGAGAACTTCTGGCCCATTCTGCATGCGTAGCTGCTCTTTGAACGTACTGTTCATTGCGAGCGCTCCTGAAGGCTGGGCTTAAGAACATCAATAAGAACACAAAGCAGGAGTAGGGTTTTACGCTGATCAGCGGCCCGAACCTGGGTAAAAACCCTCACGCGTCGATCACCGGTTCTGCTCTTTGCGTGTACCTCTCCCCCCGCCGAATCATAAAGGGGTCTCTCGGGATCCCATAGGTGTCGTGCCCCGACATCTTTGGCACGCCAGGTAGGGGGATTGAAGGTTGCGTGAACCTGATCTGGTGGTCGACGCCCTAGTTCCTTCATCATGCCGCCCAAGAAGAAGAACATCGCGACAGCACAACCGTCCGGGTCCGTTTTGCCCGCGCCTTCGCAGACAGGCGATGGTGTGGGTGCAGAAGGAAGAGGACTGGAACCCCCGCAGCGTTCTGGTGATCCAAGCCAAGCGAGCAGTATCGTTCGCAGTGACAGTGGTAACTTGCGCGCCGCTGGATCTAGAGATGGCGTTGTGTTGCCTACGGGTGGCACAACAAACTCTAGGGATCAAAGAGCGCCTGCTGGAGCTCCCGCGCCGCCGCGAGCCTCGCAACCTGCCCAGGTTGTGCGAGACGAGCGACATCATGGCGCTGGTGGTTCGGGGCGTCCCTATGAAAAGGTTTCTGCGCATAGATCCCAAGATGCGCGGGACCAGCATGCACACCGAGCTGCCGGCGAAGGTGGCGCGCGGTCGCGTGACCGTGGCGGTGCTCCTTCTAACTTGGTTAGGAGTCAGAGCACCTCACGTACTTCGCACCTGTCGCCGCCACCTACGCCAGCGGAAGCCTTGGCACGTGCGGAGCTGCTCCTCGATTTTCCTCCCGCCCCGGAGAAGATGGAGGAGTGGCGAGCTACTATCCAGAGCCTTATCGGCTTCGCTAATAAGGATGGACCACAAGAGGCAGGGCCCTCTCAGCGGAAGCCCATCGATCCGATGCGAGCCGGTGGAGAGAAAACCGGAGGTGGTGCAACTACAGTGCACTCTCCTCCGCGACATCAGCGGCGGCCGACGACTCAGCAAGTCGACCGCCATGAAGAAGTTTCCACGGCATCGTCCGATCCGCGGATGCGCCGTGATCAGCGTCTGGTTCTCCAGGAACGAGGCAAGGAGGACGCTCGAACAACCATCGAGCGGCGACGGGAAGCGCGCTATCAGTCTGATAAGCGCGCGGGGCCAGTTGTCGACGAGCCCGCGCCAGGGAACGTAGGAGACTTGCCTTACGAGGTGGGACCTCCAGCGTTTACCCGTGAGCTGCGGCAAGTCCAGTGGCCCAATCTCCGAACCTTCAAGCCAGAGGTCCCGGAGAAATATGACGGCAAGACCCATCCCTCGGAGTTCCTGAGCATCTACACCATTGCGGTGCAAGCTGCCGAGGGCCGAGATGACAAGATACTCGCCAACTACTTCCCGTTGGTGCTCAAACCCAACGTCAGGTCGTGGTTGATGCATCTGCCGGAGGATTCTATTTCTTGCTGGTCAGATCTGTGCCATCAGTTTGTTGGCGCCTTTGTTGGAGGCCACCAAGCTCCTGGCCCAGAAAGTGATTTGCACATCATCCCTCAGAGGGAGGGCGAGTCCTTGCGCAAGTTTATGCAGAGATTCAGCCGGGTGCAATACAATATTCCTGATGTTCATCCTGCCGCTGTCATTAGCGCGTTCCATCAGAACATGCGTAACCGCAGGATGCGGGAAGAGCTGACAATGAACAAAGTCAGGAGTATTGCCGAGCTTTACACTTTGGCCGACAAGTGTGCTCGAGCTGAAGAGGGGAGAAAACTCCCCGGTGAAGCTGTTGGTGCGACAGGCGACTCAGAAGAAGAAGATGCCGCGGCTCCGTCAAGGAAAGGCCGGCGGCGGAATAGGAAGCGCGGAGGCAAGGCCGTGCTTGCCGTCGAGGAATCCGGCAACCCCGGCGCCGCCAAGAAGGCCAAGGTTAGCGCCCCCAGCAAGGATCTTGCCGGGTGCCCTTCCTGTCAGGCCTTGGCAGCTGCCGACAAGTCGGAGAACTCCGGCAAGCAATACTGCAAGATCCATCGCACTAAGGGCCACGATCTCCAGGACTGCCGGCAAGTTGAGCAGCTTGCCGAGAAGCAGAAGGCCGAATACGAGAGGCGAGACAAGGAGAAGGCCCAAGATGGTGCTGAGGGGTCCGGCAAGAAACGCGGTGGCCGAGGGGGTCACCGCGGCAAGGCCAAACAGCAGAAGGATCGGCCCGCTCGGGGCCGAGATAAAGAAAGAGATGATGATGAAGAAGATGACGAATCCAGTGAGCAGGAATTCCAGAAGGCTACGGAGGCTATGTGCATTGATGGGGGTGCCTCGCTGCATTCTTCCCACCGCCAACTTAAACAGTGGGTGCGGGAGGTTAATGCGGCAGAGCCATCCCCCGATGCTTGTAGGCCTCTGAAGTGGTCCAGCACGCCTATCATCTTTGACGCCGAGGATCACCCTGATCGCACAACTGCGGTCGGGTGTTTGCCATTGTTGGTTTCCCCGACAATTCGCAACCTCAAGGTGACGAAGATGTTAGTTGACGGCGGGGCCGGCCTAAACTTAATATCACCAGACGTGCTCACAAAGCTTCAGATTCCCGACGAAGACCTCAAGGAAACGGGTACGTTTCAAGGGGTCAACCCGGGAAGAACCCAGCCTAAGGGCAAGACCACGCTGCCGGTAACATTTGGCAGCGAGCTTAACTTCAGGACCGAAAAGGTGGTGTTTGATGTCGCCAAGATCCCCATGTCATACAATGGGATCCTTGGTCGGCCAGCGTTGGCTAAGTTCATGGCGGCATCACACTACGCATACAACGTCTTGAAGATGCCTGGGCCGTTGAGCGTCATCACTATCCATTCCGACAAGAAGGATGCGCTCATCTGTGCCGACCAACTTTACCGGGAAGCAGTTGCAGCACCTGCCATCAAGGCATCTGCTCCTGCCGCTGGGACTCCCGGGGGGAAGAAGAAGACCGGCAGGAACCTTGGCGCCAACTCCGGCAAGCGCACTCCCTCGGAGTGCTGCACTTCCGTCGAGGACGCACCAGAGAGTTCCACCGGCAAGAACAAGAAGTCCAAGGCTGCCCCGCCGGAAACTAAGAAGGTGCGTGCCAGGGAGGACAGAACGGGGGGAACTTTCACCATAAGTTCCACCCTAGATGACAAATAGGAAAGCGCGCTCGTTGCTTTCCTGCGGGCGAATGTCGACGTGTTTGCATGGCAACCGTCTGACATCCCCGGCGTTCCCAGGAAGGTAATTGAGCACCACCTTGCTGTCTGTCCTCATGCGCGGCCCGTCAAGCAAAGGGTGAGGAAACAGGCCTTGGAGCAGCAAGAATTCATTGCCGAAGAAATTAAGAAGCTGGAGGCGGCAGGACTGGTCAAAGGAGTGCTTCATCCAACCTGGCTGGCCAATCCGGTTGTAGTGCGGAAAGCGAACGGGAAATGGAGGCTTTGTATCGATTACACAGATATCAATAAAGCTTGTCCAAAAGATCCTTTTCCCTTGCTGCGCATCGACCAGATTGTGGATGCCACCGCTGGTTGTGATCTCCTGTCCTTCCTTGATGCCTATTCAGGGTATCATCAGATTTTTATGGCAAAGGAAGATGAAGAGAAGACCGCCTTTATCACCCCATGTGGTATGTATTGTTTTATACGAATGCCTTTCGGGTTGAAAAGTGCTGGTTCAACATTTGCCAGAGCAATCCAGATTGGTTTTGAGCCACAACTCCATAGAAATATGGAGGCGTATATGGATGATATAGTGGTCAAAACTAAGGATAAAGCAATGCTCATTCAAGACTTAGAAGAAACATTTGCGAACTTGCGCAAGATCAACTTGAAGCTCAACCCTGAGAAGTGCGTGTTCGGTGTTCCTTCCGGCAAGCTCCTCGGATTCTTTGTATCTTGCCGGGGAATCGAAGCGAACCCCGACAAGATCAAAGCCATTGAGAAAATTGAAGCGCCGAGACGCGTCAAGGATGTGCGTCGTCTTGCCGGCTGTGTTGCTGCTCTAAGCAGGTTTATTTCCAAATCTGCTGAGCGCGCCCTGCCCTTCTTCAAAATTTTGAAGAAGGCAGGTCCAATGAAATGGACTCCGGAAGCGGAGGCGGCGCTGCAAGGTTTGAAGAAATACCTTTCTTCTCCGCCGACGCTAGTCGCACCTAAACCACAAGAGCCGTTGCTGCTGTATCTGGCGGCAACAAATCAAGTGGTTAGTGCTGCGCTGGTGGTGCAGAGGGAAGCTGATGGGGAGGCAACATCAGCGGCAGGACCGCCAAGTGACGCGGCAAGATCTTCCCCGGCGAGGGATGATCCCGGCAAGACAGGATCTGCGCAAACAGAAGAGCCCGTGCAGAAGAAAAAGGTGGTGCAGCGCCCAGTTTATTTTGTTAGCTCCCTCTTACAAGGGGCTAGATCAAGATATTCTGGTGTGCAGAAGTTGCTTTTCGGCCTCCTTATGGCCTCAAGAAAGCTGCGCCATTATTTTCAAGCACATGAGATCACCGTCGTCACTCGCTTTCCGTTGCAACGGATTTTGCAAAATCCGGAGGCAACCGGCAGGATCATGGAGTGGGCGTTGGAGCTGTCCAGCTTTGGTCTTAAGTTTGAAAGTACTTCCACAATTTAGAGCAGGGCCTTGGCGGAGTTCATTGCAGAATGGACCCCGACGCCGGACGAAGAAGTTCAAGAAACAAGTCTGCCCAGAAAAGAAATCGATCAGCAATGGGTTATGTACTTTGACGGGGCTTTTTCGCTGCAAGGCGCTGGTGCTGGTGTGCTGCTTGTCGCACCCACCGGAGAGCACCTCAAGTACGTAGTCCAAATGCATTTTCCCCGGGAGAGTTCAACCAACAACACTGCAGAGTACGAAGGTTTGCTTGCCGGTCTTAGGATTGCGGCAGACCTTGGTATCAAAAAGCTCATTATCAAAGGTGATTCACAGCTTGTCGTCAGGCAGGTCAACAAGAACTATCAAAGTCCGTTGATGCAAGCCTACGTAGATGAAGTGAGGAAATTGGAAGAGCGCTTTGACGGTCTGCAGATGGAGCACGTTCCTCGTGCCGAGAACAGCGTTGCTGACGACCTGTCAAAGCGTGCTGCCCTCAAGTTGCCTGTGGAATCAGGAACTTTTGTGCTCCAATTGACTCAACCATCCGTGGCGCCATCGACGCGGCAAGAAAAGAGAAGAAAGTTGAACTCTGGCCAGTACTTCCCGGCAGAGCTCCCCGGAGCCGCCGGCAAGGAAGTTGCCGGGATCGACACGCCTGCTGGGGAACAACAGGCTTCGGCAGGGCCTCAGGCCCTTGCTGTCGAGACAAATGTCCCCCCGGCGGAGGAGATGCCTTTAGTCCTAGCCGTCGAGCCTCAGGCTCCAGCATGGGCGCAGCACATTGTCCATTTCCTTCAGACAGGTGAACTCCCTGAGGAACAAGAAGAAGCGGAGAGAGTAGCCCGTCGGTCTGTTATGTACAAGTTCGTCGATGACGTCCTGTACAGAAAGAGACCAAACGGTGTGAAATTGAAGTGCATTCCTCGGGAGGATGGACTAGAGTTGTTGGCAGAGATACATGGGGGCATCTGTGGCTCTCACATAGGGTCAAGAGCGCTTGCCGGGAAAGCATTCCGGCAAGGTTTCTTTTGGCCCACCGCCCTCCAGGATGCGACTGCACTAGTAACCAGGTGTGAAGCGTGCCAGTTTCATTCGAAGAAATTACATCAGCCAGCTCAAGCTCTTCAAACAATCCCTCTCTCCTGGCCATTTTCGGTCTGGGGGATCGACATACTGGGCCCCTTCCCCTGTGCTGCCGGGGGCTTTGAGTACTTGTACGTTGCTATCGACAAGTTCACAAAGTGGCCGGAGGTGGAAGCAGTGAGGAAGGTGACAGCGCAGTCGGCTGTCAAGTTCTTCAAAGGAATTGTTTGCCGTTTCGGTGTGCCTAACAGGATCATCACCGACAACGGCACGCAGTTCACAAGTCGCACCTTCATGCAGTACGTCCAAGACCTTGGCGGCAAGATTTGTTTTGCCTCTGTTGCTCACCCGAGAAGCAACGGCCAAGCGGAGAGGGCCAATGCTGAAGTGCTGCGCGGTCTCAGGACCAGAACTTTTGACAGGCTGAAAAAGTGCGGAAGACGCTAGATTGATGAGTTGCTGGCGGTTCTTTGGTCAATCAGAATGGCACCAAATCGAGCCACCGGCCAGACGCCCTTCGCTCTAGTGTATGGAGCGGAAGCAGTTCTCCCCACGGAACTCATATACGGATCTCCTCGAGTGCTCGCTTATGATGAGCTCGAGCAAGAGCAACTGCGGCAAGATAATGCTGTGCTCCTTGAGGAGAATCATCTTCAGGCTGCTGTGCGAGCTGCACGCTACCAGCAAGCTTTGCGCCGCTATCATAGCCGCAAAGTTCATGCCCGAAGCCTTGAGGAAGGCGACCTTGTTCTTCGAGGGATTCAGTCCGCCAAGAATTCAAACAAGTTGACGCCAAAGTGGGAAGGCCCTTATCGGGTACTACGAGTCACCAGGCCTGGCGTTGTCCGCCTGGAGACCGAGGATGGCGTTCCAGTGAGTAATTCCTGGAATATCGAACATCTTCGCAAGTTCTATCCATAAGGTGCGGTTGCCGGGGGCTCCCGGCAACCACCTTTTTGTACAAGTCTTGCCGGCAAGGCATGTGATCCTTTGTACAAAGCCAGGCGCAGACCCTGAGCACAGATGAATAAATTTAAGTGTTGTACATTTCCTTATTGATTCTCATGTTCACATTCATATATGCATGTTTGTCTAAGATGTTGTATAACACCTGATCCCGGTAAGTTCTAACGAACCGCCAAGGTTTCATCTCTTTATTTTCTCTTCTTTCTTTTTCTTAAAGACAGAAGGATTCCTCGCACGCACATTTGCCGGGGGAGGAAGGGAGACATGAATACCAGTTGGTGACGTTCGGAATCGTATGCTTGCCGGAGGAAGGACAAAGACAGAAAGCTAAGTCCTAAAAACTCAGAGCAAGTTTTTTTTATTACCAAGTTAGTTCCTTGGACGATTTCGACCCTTGTATGGAAAATCTGCACGCGAAGGAACCCTTGTTGTAATCAGTTGCGCCCTTATTTTGTTTCGAGTCCGCTCAATGATTTAAGTGGCTACACTGAGAGCGCCAAGGAGTCTTGCCGGCCGCTGCGCCTCCAGCAGGCTGCTGAAGTCCCGCACCCAGCGCTCGCGGCAGGTTGCGCGCCGGCAAGTTTTTCAGTAAGAGTAGGATGAACTCCATACATAAAGGAATCAGACAAGGAAAGTAGCTAGCATGAGCCTAAACATAGTTAAATTATATTACATCCATGAGTTGCCGCAGTCCTAACTCGAGACTTAACTGTCTTTTACATGAGATGGTGGCGGCAAGAATAAAAGGGAAGCACTCAATCCCTGCGCTGGCCTTCGATCCTTTTGATGGAGTCCACCTTCTCAAGGATCGGCGCGATGCACTTCTCAAGCGCCTCAACATTTGCATCCTTTGGCAGGTGGCCGAGTGCGCTGGAGAGATCGATGCCGGGATTGCTGTGCACCACCTTGAGGAGCACCTTGCGAAGGACGGCCCGGCAAAGCCGGCGAGTCTCGTTCGCCAGTTGGGTCGCCCGGCTGGACTGGAGCGCCCTCAACGCGTTGATGATGCTTTCAAAGAACATCGTCAACCTGGCGCTTGGAGATATTCTTTCCTCGGAAGAATATCTGAAGTTCGACAAGCCCATGGTTGACAGTTCTGCGGTAAGCTTCTCCGCGGTGGCGATGAGACGGCCAGTCCAGATCTCCACTCCCTTTTCATAATCAGCCTGGGCAGCGGCAGCGCTCTTGAGCAGGTTCCTCTCTCCTTGGAGATCCTTGAGTAGAGCCTTCTCACGGGCCCTGCCGGCCTCGAGGGATTTCTGCAGCGTGGTCAGCTTCAGCTCCAGAACCGCAGTATCATTAGCCACAGAGGAGAGCTGCTTGGTCTTGCCGGACAGGGCGACTTGCATCTCCGCCAAGGAGTGGAGGGTTTTTTCCCTGTCCCCCTTGAGCGTCGAGAGCTCCTTGCCATGCTCGTCGAGATCCGTCTCCAGCCTCTTCACTTTGTCGCTCAGCTCGTTCTTGGCGGCCTCTGCAACTTCGGCAGCATCGACGGCCTCCTTGAGCTTGCCGGCATGACTTGCAGTTAGAGCTTCGAGCGCCTCCTTGTGCTTCTGCTCCAGCTCCTGGGTCCGCCGCGCGACAAGATTTTCAATGTCTTCATCCTTGCTACGAAGCTTGGCGGCGAGCGCCTGCTCACGTGCGGTGAGATCTTCTTCGAAAGCGTCAAGAGCAACGCGGCGCCCCATCAGGAGAGCATCTTCGGCAGCGATCCTTTGAACAGCTTCATCATGGGCCTTCTCCATGTCTGATTGCTTCAGGAGGACCTCATTCCATTGCTGGCTCACTTGTTCTCGACCGGCAACCAGCTCTTGAAGGGCCTCGGCATGCCAGATTTGCATTTGTGCGACGCGCCTTTGAAAATCCGCTTCGGCTGCCTCGACAACTGCCATTCTGGAGTCCGCCTTCTCTTTTCGGGCATGATGGAGAGCCTGGAGTTTGCGGAAGTTTCCGCCCATGGCCTGAAGGAGCCGATCCTCTTCAGACTTGCCACTGCTAGCACTGGGATCGTCAACAACTTCGAGCCCGGCAGTGGCAATAATTTCCTCAAAAATTTCTCCTTCGGCTGGTGTCTCGGTGCTTGCCGTCCCTGGCAAGTTGATGAATAGGTTTTCGCCAACTTTGAGATACTTGCTGGATGAGGGCTCGTCAGATGTTGATGGCTGGTCTTCAGTGGCCGCCTCACCAGTGACAGGGGGCTCCGCGGCCGATGCAGCGCCTGGCGCTCCTGCGGCAGGAATGCCGTCAGTATGGTCCCCAGCCTCCCTGTCGCCCTCTTCAGCAGGTTCTTTCGCGATTTCCTTTCGTGCTGTCTTGGCGGCCTCCCCATCAAGAGCATCACCGGCCCCGGCAACATCATCCTTGGTGGCCTCGCTGGCAGTGATCCTGTCCGCTTCGGCAGCAGCATCCCTGGTGGTCTCCTCGATGACGGCGTCGACGTCCATATGTTCCATCTCAGAGAACTCTGAAGGGAGAAGGAGAAGGTCAGAATAAGATCGAGTTTTTAAATTTTGAAGTGATCAAAGATAAAGAAGTAAGGGGAAAAGAATAACTAGCACTTTGAGGCGATCGAGTACCTGCGTCAGGCTGTCGAGAGGTAGCTTCGCTTCTCCCGGCAACTCCGGTTGCCGGGGGTGGGTTGCCGGAGTCCGTGCTTGTCGGCTCCTCCTCAATCTGGACGGGCTCGTCGGCAGGATCTCTTGCCGGAGATGTGCTTGTGGGCGGAGCGGTCGATGAAGGAGGCACAATGGGGCAATCCTCTCCTTGTTGCCGTTCTTCTCCTGCGAACCCGAAGATATCAGCGACAAGAATGGAAGCCTCGGCACCAGCCAACAGAAAAAGGGACAATGAACTTACGCTGGGGGCTGCGTTGAGGACTAGGCTCCGGGCTCACGATGATGGTCTCTGGCACGCTAGTGGAGCCTGCCGGGGGCTCGTCGCCCGTAGAAGTCCTTGACCTCTTCGCCATCCTCTCCAGCAAGGTTTCTGTGTCACTGCAGAAGCAATACAAGCAAGTCAGTAAAGATTGATGCAAGATTGGAAGGTAAAAGCTGTGGCAAAGTACTTACTCTTCTTCCTCTCGCTTCGGACTAAAGCCGGAGATGTCGAAGTCGACCTCCGTTGCGGTGTCTGAGTGGGGAGGCGGAGGAGGAGTCCTAGGCCGCTTGGCTGTGGCAGGCGCCCGGGCAGCTTCCGGTGCAGTGGTGCGAGACCTTCCTGCCGCCCCAGCAGTGGCCGCTGGAGCGGGCCTCGCACGCCGTGCAGGCTGTTGACAGGCCCCCTGCCGCGGTCCGGTCTTGCCGGCCACTTTCTTGCCGGGGGCTTCGCTGCTCGAAGAGGGCTGGCTTACCGGGATGTCAGACGCAGCCTTCCAAAGAACACGCTTCGCCTTCTTCTTCGGGGGAGGGGGGCTCTTCCCGCGTCTCTTCTTCTTCGACTGAGTCCTCGCCGGACGAGATTTCAGCGGCTGCGCCGCTCTCCTCCTCGGCAACCTCGTCCTCCCCGGCAGGCTTTGCCTCCACTACCACCTCTGCCTCGCTGGCTTCCCACTCTGTGAAGCCAACGCTGCCGGCCTCCGCGGCAAGATTCGCTTCCTCCACTCTGGTAGCGATGTATGCTACCTCCTGATCCGTGGTGGCGCGAATAAGATCTGGCTCTTGCCGGACAGGCTTTTCCGTCAGATTGTCGAAGAATTTCTGCGCTTCTTCCTCGCTTGGCTCGACCCAGGTCGGGTCAAGGCCGTGGGCGTTGAACATCGGCAAGAAAGCAATGATCGACCCCAGCGCAGAGTTGTTGCACAAGGGGACGATCCTTGCCGGCAGCCGGTGCTTGTCTTCGCGCTGGAATAACTTCTGGCGGAGAGCGCCAAGCTGCATAACAGTCAAGTTGTTGTTCAGCCCGGGGCGCAGCCTCATGACATCCGCTGCGTTCTTATACTCCCAGGCTGGCCTTCCCCTATTCTGCAGAGGGGCGATGCGGCGGCGAAGGAAGTCGAAGCCGATCATCTCCATTGTCAGCCCGGCAGCCTTCAAGCGGAGGATTCTGGTAGTGGCGATTGTGAGCTTCTCGTCTTCTGCGGCGAGTTCCCCCCAATCCTTGCCGCGGACCACCTTCTGTCGCCGGGGATGGCAAAAAGGATGAGGATCTGCTTCCTGGATCTAGCACCATTCGGCCCGCCACTCGTCCCACTTTTCGCGGCCCTTGGAATCCAAGCAATAGATCCAAAGAGAGCCTCTCCTTTTTGGATTCGAGGATAGAAATAGTGGCAGAAAAGAGCAGAATTGGGGATCACGCCGGCAAAATTTTCACAAAGTTGGGCAAAGATTGACATGCAAAATACGGCATTCGGCGTGAAGTCAAGATGGCGGAAGCCGTATGTATACATGATGTCATTGAAGAAATCGGAAAAAGGTGGACAGAGCCCGCAATAAAAGTACGCAGTGAAGAAGGGGTATCTGTCCGATCCGCCTTTGGAACTAGCACCTGGGATGACGCGTGTGGCGGGGTGGGCTTGTGTTCCCTTCGCCCACATGCATTGGTATCGTCCCTTCAAGGTTTCGGCATCAAGCGTCGGAGGGAAGACGACGAGCCTCTTCCGCATCTTCACCAGCTCGCTTTCCGGAACTTCGGCTTTCGCCTCCTTGTCCGTGCCATTGCCTTTGCTGGTCTTGGACGGCATGGCGGCTGTGGAGATGGAAGCCGGAGGACGGAATGAGCGTGGGAGCGGCGAGCAGAAGAGAAGGAAGGTTTCGCTCTGAGCTCGAGCAGAGGAAGGCGATGGCGATAGCCAGATTGGGAAGAAGAGGGGGGTGAATGGGTTTGCGCCTCCACGACTTCTCCTTTTTATGGGGAAGGAGCGGGGCCACCTTGTTTATCCCCCAATATGAATGCGCCTCTGTGGGCGCGAAACAGTTTGCAGCCTTTTTGGCACACTTCTCACATCGCGCGCTCCGTGCGCGTAGTGGGGGCACAGTAAAACAAGATCTTTACGAGCAGTTAATTCCCTGCCACGCGTGCCCGTGCACTGTTTGGGCCTAGCCCAACAACGCCTCGCACTCGTGTATGGCCCAGGCCCGGGGGCTCCTGTCGGTGTACTAAGTATTGGGCCGCTAGTACCCCTTACTTGTGCACGGGTAGTTGTAGCCGTCCTCGCGGCAAGGCTTGCCGGGATCAGCTCGAGGTCGATTTAAGTCACCAAGGAAATCATCAAGTCAGAGATCTGAGAATCAGCAAATAAGCAAAGCTGGAAATCGAAGGCCAGCCTCCCCGGCAAGATCCTTGCCGGGGTGGCCTGAGGAGCCCGGCAAGGATCGGCGCCCAGCAAGGCTTGGCGCCCGGCAAGGATCGGCGTCCGGCAAGGCTTGGCGCCCAGCAAATTTCGGCGCCTGGCGAGATTCTGCCACTGTGCCACCGCTTCGGCACAGTGACGAGTCTGACATTCTGGCTCCTTCCATGGATGCGTGGCGGCGCGCCAGTGGAGGAGAGCTTAAGCGGTGCTGATGGGATGGCCCATTTTTCCATCCCCAAGAAAGTGAGGACACCTAAACGGACACCTCACGGTGCATTAAATGCGCCTGTCCTAATCCGTCAGGGGTTAGGTATGATACCCTGTAGCTACTTTACACCTCAATGTATGTACATTTTGCCACTGTGGAGACCCCTTTGAGCATATAAAAGGAGGCCCAAGGCAACTGCTACAGAGGAGGAGAACTTCTGGCCCATTCTGCATGCGTAGCTGCTCTTTGAACGTACTGTTCATTGCGAGCGCTCCTGAAGGCTGGGCTCAAGAACATCAATAAGAACACAAAGCAGGAGTAGGGTTTTACGCTGATCAGCGGCCCGAACCTGGGTAAAAACCCTCACGCGTCGATCACCGGTTCTGCTCTTTGCGTGTACCTCTCCCCCCGCCGAATCATAAAGGGGTCTCTCGGGATCCCATAGGTGTCGTGCCCCGACATGCCAGTAGCCTCGGGGTTTCAGATTATGCGTTGCAAGGGGAAGCGGGTGACAACCGTGATCTCGTGGGCTTGGAAGTAGTGACGCAGTTTCCTTGAGGCCATGACGAGGCCAAAAATCAACTTTTACACGCCAGAGTACCTTGACCTAGCCCCCTCCAGTAGGGAGCTGACGAAGTACACTGGACGCTGCACCACCTTCTTCCTTGCCGTGACCTTGGCACTGTCTCCGCTGCTTTACTCTTCTTTGTCTTGAACTGCATCTGATCTTGCCGGGACTGGCTCACTTTCCTCTCAAGAGGGGATGGTGGCGGCGGTTGCTGCTTCATCTACCTCCCGCTGTGCCACCAGTGCTGCGCTAACCATTTGATTGGTCATTGCTAAATATAGCAGCAACGGCTCTTGTGGTTTAGGAGCGACTAAGGTGGGAACAGAGGAAAGGTAGGTCTTCAAATCTTGTAGCGTAGCGTCTGCCTCTAGGGTCCACTCCACGGGCCCTGCCTTTTTCAAGATTTTGAAAAATGGCAAGGCGCGTTCAACGGACATGGAAATGAACCTGCTCAGTGCGGCAACACATCTAGTCAAACGCCTCACGTCCTTGACTGTCTTTGGTGCTTAAATCTGCTCGATAGCCTTGATCTTGTCGGGGTTGGCTTCTATCCCCCGATGGGACACAAAATAGCCAAGTAGCTTGCTGGAAGGAACGCCAAACACACACTTCTCCAGGTTCAGCTTCAAATTGAGCCTGCACAGATTTGCAAAGGTCTCTTCCAAATCCTGAATGAGAGTCATTCTATCCTTGGTTTTGACCACAATATCATCCATGTAGGCTTCAACATTTTTGTGCAACTGGGACTCAAAGCCAATCTGTACTGCTCTTGCAAAAGTGGATCCAGCGCTCTTCAAACCGAAGGGCATCCGTACAAAATAGTACGTGCCACATGTAGTTATGAACGCGGTTTTTTCTTCATCCTCCTTGGACATGAAGATTTGTTGGTATCCAGAGTAGGCATCCAGGAAGGAGAGCAAGTCATGTCCGGAGGTGGAATCCACAATCTGGTCGACGCGCGGCAAGGGGAATGGGTCCTTCGGGCATGCTTTGTTAAGATCCGTGAAATCTATGCAAAGCCTCCATTTCCCATTTGCCTTGCATACCACCAGTGGGTTTGCTAACCACGTTGGATGCAATACTCCTCTGACCAATCCAGCTGCCTCAAGTTTCTTGATCTCCTCGGCAATAAACTGCTGCCGCTCCAAAGCTTGCTTCCGGACCTTCTGCTTGATGGGCCGGGCATGTGGGCAGACAGCAAGGTGGTGCTCGATTACCTCCCTGGGAACACCAGGGATGTCAGATGGTTGCCAGGCAAAAACATCGACATTCACCCGCAGGAAGGCAATGAGCACGCTTTCCTATTTGTCATCGAGGGTGGCACTGATGGTAAATGTACCACCAGCGCAAGCCAGCCCTGCCGGGACCTTTTTCACAGATGGTGTGGCAGCCTTGGATATCTTGCTATTGGAACTCTCCGGCAAGTCATCAACAGGCACAGTGCACTCCGGAGAGGCACGCTTCCCGGATTCCTCGCTGGCATCCTTGCTTCCTTTCTTCTTTTTCTTGCTTTCCATGGCGGGAGCAGTGGCTTTCGCAGCTTCTGCAGCAACTGCCTCCCGATATATCTTGTCCACGCATATGATTGTGTCTTTCTTGTCTGATGGGATAGAAATAACGCCCATTGGTCCTGGCATCTTCAAAGTGTTGTAGGCATAGTGGGATGCCGCCATGAATTTGGCCAGGGCAGGACGACCAAGGATTCCATTGTATGGCAGGGGGAGGTCAACCACATCAAACACGATCTTCTCAGTCTGGTAGTTCAATTCCCCCCCCCCCCAAATTTTACCGGCAGTGTGATCTTACCCTTAGGACGACTCCTGCAGGGGTTGATCCCCTGGAATGTACCAGTAACCTTGAGCTCTTCATCTGCTATCTGGAGTTTGCTGATGACCTTTGGTGAAATCAGATTCAACCCGGCCCCACCGCCAACCAACATCTTTGTGACCTTGAGGTTGCGGATTGTTGGTGAAACCAACAACGGCAAACACCCCACCGCGGTAGTGCGGTCAGGGTGATCCTCCTCATCAAAGACGATGGGCGTGCGGGACCACTTGAGCGGCCTCCGAGAATCTGCAGCTGGCTCCACGGCATTGACCTCATGTGCCCACCTTTTAAGTTGGCGGTGAGAGGAGTGCAGAGATGCACCCCCGTCAATGCATAGGGCGTCAGTGGCTTTCTGGAATTCCTGCTCACTGGATTCCTCTTCATCCTCTTCATCACTTCCGTCCTCGCAATCCTTCTTCTCACGGCCCTTGGCGGGTTTCCCTTGATACTGAGGAGCCTTGCCGGGGCGACCTGTTCTGCCACCTCGGCCCTTCCCACCAGCGCCATCTTGGTTTTTCTCCTTATCACACTTCTCGTACTCAGCCCTCTGCTTCTTGACGAGCTACTCAACCTAATGACACTCCTGGAGATCGTGGCCTTTGGTCCGATGGATCTTGCAATATGGCCCATCACTCTTCCCAGCTTTCTCAGCAGCCGCGGCTTCCCGGCAATCAGTGCACGCGGCAGCTTCCTTGCCGGGGACCTCGGTCTTGGCCTTCTCGCCGAAATTAGGGGCATCGACCCTTCAACGGTCATCGCCACTTTATCATTGCGCTTCTTGTTGCGCTTCTTGCTCTTCTTCTTCTGGCTAGTCGCGTCGTCGTCGTCTTCTAAGTCGATGTCGACACCATCTTCTTCACCTGGGAGTCATCTCCCCTCTTCTACTCAGGCGCACTTATCCACCAGAGTGTATAGCTCATTCACAGTCTTGGGCAAACGAACATTCATTTTAGAATGTATCCGGTGGTTGCGCACGTTGGACTGGAACGTGGCTATCACAGCTACCGGGTGGATGTCTGGGATGTTCCTGTGCACCCGGCTGAACCTCTGCATGTACTTCCGTAGGCTCTCTCCTTCCTTTTACGGGAGTAGCTGTAAATCGTTGGGCCATCCTGGTTCTTGGTGGCCGCCCGTGAAGGCGCCAACAAACTCATGGCACAGATCAACCCAGGTCGAAATGGAATTCTCTGGCAAGTGCATCAACCAAGACCTCACATTTGGCTTGAGTGCCAAAGGGAAGTAGTTGGCGAATACCTTCTCATCTCTTCCCCCGGTAGCTTGAACAGCGATGGTGTAGATGCTCAAGAACTCTGCCGGGCTTAGTCTTCCATCGTACTTCTCTGGTATTTCTGGCTTGAACATGCGGGCAGATGGCCAACAGACTTGCCGCAGCTCACGAGTGAAGGCGGGGCACCCAACCCCGAAAGGTAGGCACCCACCCTCACCGGGCATAGGCTCGTCGATGTCGGAGCCATTGCGCCTATCGGACCGGCGTTGGGTTTCGCGGCATCGTTCGATGGTGACGCGCGCGTCTTCCCCCCGCCTGTCTTCCAGGACTCGCCGCTGTTCTCGTTGTGCTCGAGGATCGGACGAGGCCATCGATACTTCATCGGGTTCTTGGTTGCGTTGCTCTGGCCGTGGCCTCTGCGTTGGCTACCATAGAGGGGATTGCACCATGGGGGTGGCCCCTTCGGTACGGCCAGCAGCTCGGGTCGTTGCCGCCGCGTGTGGAGGCTGTGACGGGCCTGCTCGCTGTGATCCTCCCACCTCGGCAAAACCAATCAAGCTCTGAATGGTGGCTCTCCACTCATCCATCTGATCAGCCGCAAGCGGAAATCTCAAGAGGAGTTGGGCCCACGCCATGGCCTCCGAAGCATTGCTCGGCATGGAGGACAACGTAGACCGTAGAGTCGCCTGGCTTCTGATGGTGCCAGTAGTAGCAGCGTTGTGCTCCTGTCACCGTGAGCCAGTCGCCAGGGCGGCGCAGAGGCTAGGTGGATGTTCTTGGGGATCGGCGGCTCCGTTAGGCGCATCAGCTTGGCCAGCCCGTCCTGGGGGTTACGCATGCCCTGCGGCCACATCTGCAGCAGGGGCGGCCGGAGGATTGCGGTTCGCCCCAAGGCGAGCATCACCGCAGTGGCCGCGTCCTTCGGCGGGGTGGAGAAGCACAGATGGAATGATCTCTCCTCCCTCACCTTGCGGAGCGTGGCCGTCACGATGTTGTTGGCGCTGTCCTTCTCCGGTGCCTCCTGCTCCCATTTCGACTATGGGGGAAGTGGTGACGACGACGCCTGCGCCGGTCACGTCCCCCGCAGCGTCCACGTCCCCGTGCGCCCATGTAGCCCCCGCGGCATCGGCATCCGCATATGGAGGGGCCTTCAAGGCAGACGGGTGAGCTGCGGCACCGGTTTTCTTCTTCGGCACCATGGATGATGAAGTCGTCGATGAAGAAGACGATGGTGAAGATGACACGCTGCGTATGCTCTCGGGTTCGCGCAAGCACTTCCCCCTACCTGGCGCGCCAAAGATGTCATGGGAAAACACGGCCACCTATGGGGCAATCGGCCCCTTGAGGTTCGACAGGGGGGAAGGAAGCATTGCACAAAGAGCGAAGGGCGCGGGGCAGCGCGGCAGCAATCACACGAGCAGTTTTTACCCAGGTTCGGGCCGCCGCGAGGCATAAAACCCTACTCCTGCTTTGGTGGATTGATGAGAGGACCGTGGTGGAGACGCAGCGCTCTAGCCCGGCAAGGTCGCCTCGGAGCGAGAGCAGCTACGCGCGTATGAGTGTACAGGGGTCCGAATCCCTTCTAAGGTTGCCATGGCCCTCCTTTTATAGATCAAGGGGTCACCACAATGGTAAATCAATCATTGTGTACTGATTAGATAGCGAACAGTGCCATCATACCTAACTCTGCAGACTGGACAGAGCGCATTAAATGCGCCACTTAGTGTCACATTGTAGCCTAGCCCGGTAATCCTTGTCGTGCCGTTTTGCCACCTTCTCGCCTGCCTGCGTGACACGTTGCTAGACGAGTGTCATTTGGAGGTGATTTCCTCTAGGGATGGCTGCCACATGACAAATAACGGCCACTTAGCATCTTGGGTGCTCGACACCGCACCGATCGGTGACTTGCATTGCTGTGAGGTGGAGCGATGGAGCCTTGGCGGGGTAATCCGCCCTCAGCGTCCCCGGCAAGCCTGCCGGAGCAATCTTGAAACTTGTCTTCGGGGCAACCTCGTCCCCGCCAGGCTCGCCTGCCCAGCAGGGGAGGTTTTCACATCGTGGTATTTTACTCCTTGGGTTGATCTTGGTCCTCTTGATCCACCCTTTGATTCCTCAAAGAGCTGATCTCTTCTGCTTGGCCTTGTCCTGGATACTGCAATCTCGTTCTTGAGCCTGTGTACAGTTTGGGCAACATACCTGGGGTTTGTTGCACCGACAACTGCTTTATGTGATTTAGGAGCTGTTGTTAGTGTTATGCCTTTCTCTTTATATAAAAGACTTGATTTGAATAAACTCACACCTACTGAAATATCTTTGCAAATGGCTGACAAATCAACTGCCATACCTATCAGTATTTGTGAGGATGTGCCCGTTGTTGTTACAAATGTTACTATCTTAACAGACTTTGTTATACTTGAGATGCCTGAGGATGACAACATGCCGATTATCCTTGGTAGACCCTTTTTGAATACTGTAGGGGCTGTTATTGATTGCAATAAAAGCAAGGTTACTTTTCATATCAATGGTAATGAGCATACGGTGCACTTTCCGAAGAAAAAATTCCAAGTGAATGGTATTAATGTTATTGAAAAGTCTCTGACAATTACTATTGGAAGTTTTCAACTCCCTTTGCCTACTTCCAAAAAGAAATATGAAATACTTATTGTTGGGAATATGCATATCCCCGTTGAGGTAACTTAGTGTTTTTACAAAAGTTCCTCGAGTTCATGTTAATCGAAAGTGATTGTTAATAAGACTTGATCAACCTTATTAATGGATTGTTTTCGAGAGGCATGTGGTCGATGAATTTAGTAAGCACAACCTTCTGTCCCCACTTTTTGTTTTCTGTTTTTTTAGTTAAATAAAATAAAATGCCATGTTTAGTCTGTTTTCTGAATTTTTCATGCAATAAAAAATGACCCAAAAATAAAAGTGCTCAGAATGCCCTAAAATTTTAACACAATTTTTTTATGAATATTTCTGAATTTCTGGTACAAATAACATCAGAGGGGGCGCCCATGGTGCCCACAAGACACCAGGGCGCGCAAGCCACCCCAGGCGCGCCCTGGTGGGTGGTGGGCCCCATGTGGCCCCTCTCACTTATCTCTTTATCCCATGTCATCTCCTACTTTCAGAAAAAAAAATCACCATAGCTCTCTCTCGTGTTCTTGCTCTCAAACCTGTGGATTTCGATCTCTTTGCTCGAAGCTCCGTTTCCGAAACTATTTTGGGGGATTGCTACTTGGTATGTGACTCCTCCATTGCTCCAATTAGTTTTTGCTCTAGTGGTTTATATTTTGAATAATTAGCTACTCTTGGTGCTGCTGTAAATGGGCTTGCATGTTGAATTCTTAGAGGTCTAAGTAGTTTGAATGCTTGATATAGCCTCTAGGCACCCATATGAGTAGTTGCTATCAATCTTGTGAAGTTTTGTTGACAAAAATTTCGTGACCCAAAAATTTCAGAAAATTGTTCACGAATAAAATGCACCTTTTTAGGAGTTCTTCAAGGAGGAGGTCCTCGGAGGCATCCTCGAGTAGGAGCTCAGTACAACAATCCTATGTTGAGCCAAGTGCAAGCTCGATGCGGGACGCGGGACGCCGACATCAAATCGTGCCTATGGCCATGTAACGAGTTCATGGTTGGCGAAGGTATCAAGGAAGAATTTGAGGAGTATGTTCACAACACCGAGCTTGCTCCTTTTATCGAAGATAAGTGCATCCAACATCTCAGCCTCACAGAGACATTCACTAAGAAATTTAAATTTTACCCTCGTGAGTCTAGAGTTTCATTTAGCCTTTATAATAATACTTTCTCCATGCCTTCAGAAGCATTATGTGTTGTGTGTAAAATTCCATATTGGGGTTCGCTTGACGAACCACCAAAATTTGAGTATGAGTCATTTTTTACTAGTCTCTGTTACGGTGAGAATAGAGGAGTGACACAAGTTAGAATAAAAAGTATACATTTCCCATCAATTCAATACTTTGCACTCTTTAATGGCAAATGCATCGTGGGCAAACAGGATAGCAGCACACTGTGTGCCCCCGACTTGAGCCTCATACACACTGCTCTTACAAGAATTAAATGTTATAATCTTGGAGTGATCGTTGCACGAAGGTTGCAACACAACGCTGAGAGCGGTCACTTCTATGGTGGGATTTATGCCTCCCGTTTAGCTAAGGAGCTGGGTGTGTCACCTTTGCCTAATGATCCCATTATACCTACTCAGTACTTAGACTTTGAGGCAATGAAGCACCATAAGTTCATTAAGGCCACAACCACTAACTACACTTACAATTTGATGTTCAATAAATACCATATTGTGCATGTTATTTTGCTTGCGCCTGCTCTCTTTGATTATCACAACAAAAGAAGATATTACATTCTCGAGAGCGAGGCCCACGAGTACAACGCGGCAGCCGAGGCTGCCCGACGGGCTGAGGAGGCCGCACCAAGGGCCTCCGTGAGCTATCACTCTGACTATTATCCAGGCTACGGGTGGTGATTACCAAGCTAGGCCAAAAGCCTAAGCTTGAGGGAGTACGTATTTCCACCGACATTACATTCATTTTCACACATTTCATTTCAGTTGTCGGTGTCCACACTTTTTCATTGTATTATTCATGCTAGATTTATTTTCTCGCTTTCTTCTTGTGTGTTTGAAAAACTTTGAGAAAATCCAAAAATATTTCTTGCTTCTTTTCGGCTTTTCTTTCTAGTTTAATTTAGTTGTAGTATTAAAAGAAAACCCAAAAATATTTCTTGATTCTTCTTTTGCTTGTTGGGAGCTTTCCCGTGTAAATAGTTTTTCTCATTTTTGTTTTTCCTTCTTTAATTTGCTTTCTTCAAGAAAAAACAAAAACTCCAAAAACATTTCAGTGTGTCTCTGAAATTCTTTTCTTTTATTGAGTTGTACCAAGGGGAAGACCACGATGAAAATGTTGAGTGGCTCTCATATGCATTGCTGTTGATCTAACAAAGAGGCCAAATTACCTTGTCTTCTCCTTTTGAATAAAATGCTTGTAGATTCCAGCTTAGTCCATGACACTCTTGCACTATTATTTTCATATCATTCGGTCGTGCAAGTGAAAGGCAATAATGACGATATTTGATGAAGTGACTGTGGCAGAGAAAAGCGGGTATGAACTCAACTTTCTTTTGTTTTTGTAAATATGTTTAACTTAGTATCCATGATTCAGCATATTATGATCAAACATGTTTGCAACAACAATTAGAGATTATATTGCTCATGCCATGCTTAAATAGCTAGGAGTGGATAATGATTTATCTTAGGTGTCAACATGCATTAAAATGATTATGATGTAGTATGATGATATGGTATCCTCCTCTGAATGTTTCAAGTGGCTGGACTTGGCACATGTTCACGCATGTAGTTGAATCAAAACCAACATAGCCTCCATGATATTTATGTTCATGGTGTCTATATCCTACTCATGCTAGTATTCAATGTCGATTATTCATAATGCATGTTCATGACCGTTTTCGCTCTCTAGCTGGCCGCTTCTCAATATATTTGCTAGCCTTCGCCTGTACTAAGCGGGAATACTGCTTATGCATCAAAATCCTTAAACCAAAGTTATTCCAGATGAATCCATTATATCTACCTATATGCGGTATTACCCTGCCATTCCAAGTAAATTTGCATGTGCCACCTCTAAATATTCAAATGAACATCTAGTTTGTGTGCCTGGACCGCTCATGGAGCGACATGGGGTGGTCAGTATCTTCCATGCTAAGCGGGTTATTCTCATGATGAGTGTTTATTCACTCATCCTTGGACGAGAGGGGCTGGTAATAGGGATGCCCAGTCCTGAAATCAAAAATTGCAAATAATTAAACAAAACAAAACTCCCTCAGGACTGTTGTTGGTATGGCAGGCACCCATGGATTCGGTTAGCCATGGCCCGTGTTTGTTGGTGGAGGGGGAGTAAATATTTACTTTTACTGCTTGGGAATCGCCGCTAATTTGTTTAGCATGAAAGATATTGAAAACTCTTGGTCGTAACGTTGACAGGAAGGGTTCACCTCCGAAAATTATATTTATCTCTGATTTAAGCTTTGAGCTCTGGCACCTCCGCAAATCCCTGCTTCCCCCTGTGAAGGGTCTATCTATTTACTTTTATGTTGAGTCATCACCTTCTCAAACAAGCGCCAGACCTGAGAGCACTATTGTCATCCTCATGCATTGTGTTTAGTTAATGTTGAATTCATCATGACTGGATCTCTTCTACCATGAATTACAATCTTTAGTCGCTGCTTGAAGTTTGGAGGTGCTCTGCATTTATGTTTTGCGGTCTCAGAAAGGGCTAGCGAGATACCACTGTTGTCATATTATATCATGATTGTTTCAACAAAGTGTTGGCATTTGAGATATCTTATTGTTGCTCGCTAGTTGATTATGCCATTGATTTGAGTTAATATAATTTCTAAGACTTATCGTTGACATGGTTAGTCATGATCTTTGCTGAAAACCTGGGTGCTATTTAAGCATATATATGTAAACAAGAACAAAAGAGTTCGTAAACGTTTTTCTTTATCACTTTCAGTTTGTCAACTGAATTGCTTGAGGACAAGCAATGGGTTAAGCTTGGGGGAGTTGATACGTCTCCATCGTATCTACTTTTCCTAATGCTTTTGCTCTTGTTTTGGACTCTAATTTGCATGATTTGGATGAAACTAACCCGGACTGACGTTGTTTTCAGCAGAACTACCATGGTGTTGTTTTTGTGCAGAAATAAAACTTCTCGGAATTGGACGAAACTTTTTGGAGAATTATTTCAGAATAAATAAAAAATACTGGAACCAAGACCCACCCGAGGGGGTGCCCTGGCTGCCCACAAGACACCAGGGCGTGCCACCCCTATCTGGCGCGCCCTGGTGGGTGGTGGGGCCCTCGAGGCCCCCCTGAACCTAATTCTGACGCTATAAAATCCTATTTTTCCAGAAAAAATAAGAGAGGAAGTTTCATCGCGTTTTACGATATGTAGCCGCCGCCACCTCCTGTTCTTCATCGGGAGGCCAGATCTGGAGCCCGTTCGGGGCTTCGGAGTGGGCAATCTTCGGTCTTCATCATCACCAACCCTCCTTCATCACCAATTCCATGATGCTCCCCACCGGGAGTGAGTAATTCCTTCGTAGGCTCGCTGGTCGGTGAGGAGTTGGATAAGATTCATCATGTAATCGAGTTAGTTTTGTTAGGGCTTGATCCCTAGTATGCACTATGTTCTGAGATTGATATTGCTATGACTTTGCTATGCTTAATGCTTGTCACTAGGGCCCGAGTGCCATGATTTCAGATCTGAACCGTTTATGTTTTCACCATTATATCTATGTTCTAGATCCAATCTTGCAAGTCATATGCACCTATTACGTGTTATGATCCGTAAACCCCAGGGTGACAGTAATTGGGATACTTTCCGGTGATGATCGTACTTTGAGGAGTTCATGTATTCACTATGTGTTAATGCTTTGTTCCGGTTCTCTATTAAAAGGAGGCCTTAATATCCCTTAGTTTCCTTATGGACCCCGCTGCCACGGGAGGGTAGGACAAAAGATGTCATGCAAGTTCTTTTCCATAAGCACGTATGACTATTTACGGAATACATGCCTACATTATATTTATGAACTGGAGCTCGTTCTGTGTCGCCCTAGGTTATGACTGTTATATGATGAATATTATCCAACGAAATCACCGATCCGATGCCTACGAGTTTTCCACATATTGTTCTTGCTAAGTTACCATTGCTATTGCTACTGTCACAACTGCTACAAAACTGGTACTACTGTTATCGTTACCACTGCTATCAAACTATCATATACTGTGCTACTGATCACTTTGCTGCAGATATTTAATCTCCAGGTGTGGTTGAATTGACAACTCAACTTCTAATACTTACAAATATTCTTTGGCTCCCCTTGTGTCGAATCAATAAATTTGGGTTGAATACTCTACCCTCGAAAACTGTTGTGATCCCCTATACTTGTGGGTTATCATTGTCCACTTAATGTAGGGTCTGGTACCACATGTGAGCCATACAAAGTGCGACCTAAACGCGGTGGCACGGTTATTGATCGAGTTTCTTTTTACTAGTACATTAAATGAAAAGATGGATCCGCGCGTATTCAATTTAAAACGATCGCTACAAAGAGAAAAATAGTTACTCCACTTCAGGACTTGCTTGCTAGGGTTGATCTCTTCTTCTCACTCTCTCTCACCCTCTCCAGCGGTGTCCACTCTCTTTGTCTCTCTCCCCCTCTCTCTCTCTCTTCTCAGCGATCGTCACAGATCCGGTCGGATCCCTTGCGCTGGGTATGGGAGCAGGTGCAACATTGACATGGTCGCTGTTGGCGAGGGAGGAAGCCGGCGCGCGCCATATTCTCTGACCTGGCGCCAGCGTGGGAGGTCCTTCCGCACCCTTGCTCGCCGCCGTCGTGTTGGCAGATGCCGCTGCCTGCCTCACCCCATCCCGCCGACCGGAGGTATAACTTCTTTTAGAACTGGCCTTTTTCTAATGGCCCAGCTCCCCCACATCGCTGTATCTTTTTTTATCAAGGTAGGATTGCTCCCCACATCGCTGCATCCTGGATGTGGATATTCTTCTACTCCATGTAGCTAGCTCTGTCGGCTTGTCAAACACTCGAACACCACCTAAATTTTTACTATAAGAGGAATAAAGGAACTGTAGAGACTGGCTAACGAACCCATCTCTTCGTTGAAAAGGGAAATAAACTGGGGTTGGGGTGAATTACTAGTAAGATGCTGGCATGGTTGGTCTCTTGGTTGAAAAAGGAAAGAAAGTGAGGGGGTGTTGGGTTGACAATGCAACTGAGAATGAGCACGTCTAGATTTCCTGTGGTCACATAGGAAAAGGTTACTGACGAGAACAAAAATGGCGCAAATCCAGACATTCTTGCATGTTTTACCGCTCTCGGCAACCACCTCTGCCTCACCACTTTATGCCTCGGTGGAGGTAAAACGTGCTTGTGCCTCCCCTGTCCTTATGCCCTTACTGCTACTGTTAATCTAACATCACATGTAAAATGAAACAATACCATTGTTATTGTGATGTCACTATTAAGTAATGTTGCTATCAATCTATTGCCATTGATAAACTGAATCAATGCCACCACCATTTTATGAAATGATTCTATCTTGCTTTATTTCCCATTAGGAGTGTTTTGGGCTGTTACACATAAATCTCACACCGGTAACATAGTTTTATCTCAGTGGAACTGCACAAATTTAATTGCACATTTGGTTGACACGACGATGTATTTCTCCTTTCCGTATCACCCTTTGTTAGAATGATCATTCCTGTTAACCGTGCACGTAGCTACTGATCATGTGCTACTATCATCACAGAGTAATAATGCCATTGTTATGCATGTTAATCTAAGCTCGCGTTAATCTAGTGCCAGTGTTCATTTGATGTGATGGCACTTCTTAGTTAATGGCACTTTTTCATACTATCAATGTAATGCCATTGATAACATATGACATGCTGCTGTTAATTATATGGCACTGCAAAAAAATGGCACTACTTAAATAACCCTATTACATATTCATGCAAACAAGGTTGTCTATCTCCATATGGTATCTATTTGTGCAAAGAAAATCACATACCTCAATTTTAGTGGAACTGCACAAAATTAGATTGCCGCATCTATCTGCTGTCAACTAAACTCATGGTGCTCCAGGTATTCCTACCTTCATAACTAGGTAGAATGACTGACGCGAGATGAAATAAGCTTATTCGTACATTGCATTGCTGGTTGCAGTGTGGAATGAGCCTGTCATGTGTGGAGGAGCAAACAAGCACTGCAGCCGCACCGTCAATGCAAGATAAAAGAGACCGAGTCATAGATGGCCTGGCCGGCGAGTAGGGTTCGTGCAAACAGCGGTGCATTATTTTAGTGGAACTGCACAAAAAAGATATTGGGGTGAGTTGGACAAATTTTCTACAACCACACAGAAAGGATTGCACTCATCGATTTGATCAAATTTCCTCGATGGCATGCGATGAGACCCCAAGGTGGAAATCAACTAACCACTTATAAAATTATGGATAATCTTCCTCATGCAGGTCAGTATCCCCTTCGTCCAGATGATCGTATTTTGTCATGCAGAGCTATTGATATGTGCTACTATTTTGCAGCACCGTTTAAGTACCGCTATTGTTTTCCCATCTTATCACATTCAGGACAATGAAGATGATTTCAGTGGAACTGCACAAAATGGTCTGATGTTGAGTGATCTCTATTGCCTCCTCTGTTTGCTGTAATGTGTCATCATCAATTGCAAGATGAGTCGGCCAGCTAGCTGTGGAGTTGCCAATATGCTCAAAGTGCACGCAACATTGAGCAGAAAGAAGCATGCCCAGGAAATTAATGCATGCCTAGGTAGGCCCTATGCTCAGAGAAGCATCGATCATTTTTTCTTTATTTCTACACCTTCTCATAGCTTTGTCTTGGTTTTATCATTGAGATGCATAAACATGCTGAACTTATATCATTGTTAGCTAGTATGCATACCGTATTTTGTGAAGCTTAGTTTAATGTGAATGTTGACTAGCGTGTGAACCTTTAGAGTCTATATTGTGGGCCTGTTATTTGACCCCTCATTTTGCCGCGCTACGATCAGTGTGGTGTCTGCATGAAGTACCGCATCCTCTAATTTGGTGGATGCCAAATGGGCCCGAGAAGGAGCCATAACTTTTTTAAAGTTGAAAAAGGTTACTGATGAGGAGCCATAAGCTGGAGGGCGTCTCTTTTTTTCTTTTGAATGGGCAATAAGCTAGAGAGCTGGAGATTGTCTCTAATGGGCTGCCTCTAGTGTTAAGACTGTCAAGTACGAAACACGGCAGCCGACTAGGCCGATACAAAAGCCAATCCATCTTAAAGCCCATTTGTTTTTTTTTGCAAGGAAAAGCCCATATTTCTTGAAGAGGGGCGCTCCAAAAAAAACTCCTTCTTCCTCGCCTCCACTTAATGCAGCTCGCTGGATTCTCCCCCTTTCGTCGCCCGCTCCCCTTCTTCCTCACTCGTACAGAAAACCCCCGCTCCCCTTCTTCCTCACTCGTACAGAAAACACCTGCTCCCCTTCTTCCACACTGCTATAGAAAACCCCAGCCCTCCTTCTTCCCCACTCACACTGCCACTAGGCTCGTCTCTTGCTACTCTGCTCAAACACGGGAGCTCGATGCGATGCCCACAAGGAAAATGGAGTCGGCTGGTCCCAGCGCCAAGAAGATGAGGCTCCCGCCAACGGCGACGCTTGTTGTAGATCCCGCACCAGGCAGCGCGGGGAGAAGTGGCAAGCCCCCCCGAATCTGAGGAACTTGTAGAATCTCGGGTGGACCGCATCAGCGATCTCCCAGAAGCCATCCTTGGGGAGATCATCTCCCTTCTCCCCACCAAGGATGGCTGCCGCACACAAGTCCTCGCATCTCGGCGGCGCACTCTGTGGCGCACCACGCTTCTTAATCTCGACTGTGGTCAGCTATCTGTCGTTCATGATTTTGAACTCCTCAGAGCCATCATCGCCTCCCACTAGGGCTCCGTTCAACACCTCTGCATCCCGACATGCTACCTGTTGTCTATACCCTGCATGGTGGACGCCTGGCTGACATCCCATGAATTCAAAAAACTCAAATAGCTTGAGTTATACCATTACTATGAAAATTACATACCACGAACCAAATGCCATGTATTTGTGCCCACACAACCGTTGTCCATCTCATGGTTTTCCTCCTCTCTCCACACCGCCACCTTCACCCAGTGCCATCTACCAGACAATCTGGTACAAATGCTTCGACGCCCACTGCTAAAAAAACTTTCGCTTGTGGTGGTTGATCTGTCGGAGGCCTCACTGCACAACATCATCCACTCCAGTTGCCCTGCCCTGGAGCACTTGCTGCTTGTTTTGGGAATAGGAATTTGTATCTGTTTTCTCCAAATAAAGTCACCTCACCTTAAAAGCATTGGAATTTGTTTTGAAGGACAGTAGCTCATCATCGAGGATGCCCCTTCACTTCAAAGGTTGCTCCTTCTTATTGTTATGTACCTTCGCAAATAACTCTCGTCTCTGCGCCTAAACTGAAGACCTTGGGTGTAATTCATGACCCGATTAATGATCAGAAGATGGTGTTTGGCTCCACACTTATTCAGGTACTGTACATTATCATCTACACTTTTGTAATCATAAGCTGCATTTTTCATTTGTGTGCATAAGTTTTATATCATCTTGGAGTACACTTTGGGTACTAATATTATGTTATATGCTCAATGAAGAGTTCGTCCATGGATAGCCTATCAATGGTGTTGGATTCTGTCAAGATCTTATATATCAGAATGTTTAGTTATGATCTGATAATAATTATTGGCTTGTTGTGATGCTTTCCATGTCTGGAGAATTTGTATATAAAGGTGATGATTTCATGCACATTGAAAGCCCATATATATTGTACTAGAATTAACTGTTCAGCTGACGCTCTTTCGACATACTCTTTTTTTAGACCTTAACTATTTTCAATCTTCATGTCTACTTAGGCACTAACACATGGAGAAAAACATATAACCAATGGGTGGCGTAATAAGCACCGGGATTTTCTCAGTTCTCATGACGTTCATTTGAGGACAATAATGATGGAAGGATATGCATCCAACCAGGCAAACAGAAGCTTTGTCACATTCTTCCTATTGAATGTGAGGTTACTATTGTCCATGAGGCTTAAGTTTTTCAACGAGAAATTTCTCACGGATGGATATGTTGAACAACAAAAAAAGGAAGTTTTAGGTGGACAAATAGGCTTCTGAACGTGCTCGACTTCTATTTACAACAACTTGTCATCATATTCCAGTAATTTTTCTGGCATATGATGTTGATTTTATGGATCAGACCGATCCATTTGATTGTGACTACCAAGAACAGTGGTTGGGTTAGATGTTATTGCCATGCTCAATCTGGGTTTTGTCTAAACCTGATGAACAATTAATCCTTGTGCTTTTGTATCGTTTGTAAGCTTGAGTTAAGATGTTGTTTCCCTTTTCAACTCGGCTATGACTTCCATATTTTATTCGAAACAAGGCAAATGGCTTGCATTTCCTTAATTAAGAAAGAAATATTGTAACAAATCCCAACCAAGGGAAATAACATCACTCTCGCCGGCTGCTTGAGCTCATTATGCATTACAGAACCCAAGTGCTTAGTGCCCGCCAGCACCCACAAACTTATTTTGAGCTAGCACACCAAGTAGGCTGTAATTCTTCATAAGAAAGGTTGCATGGCCGTGACAGATTTGGATTCTGACATTTGGGACCCATGAGGAAAAAGCTTATCCAAGGTGGTGTCGACTTAGTCAACAAACGATTCTGCCTACCAGCCGTTGGATTGACATTCAACATCTGTCGTGTTTCTTCTATCTCTTGTCTTCTTCCTCCAGCCGCCCAAACCAAACCATGCTGTCGGTCCCGCCTGCTCCCGCCTCACACGGCTGTCTGCGCCTCTGCTGCCCTACCGTACCCTCAAACGTTGGCCGGTCCATCACTCTATTCCCCCACACGTCCTGTTATTCTCCGGCGACGTCAGCCCCAACCCGCACCCGCACCTGAACTAGTCAACCCACGTACTCCCCTCCGCCTATGACTAGACTGCCGCATCTTCCACGGCTCCTATTCATTCCTGGCCGAGGCCTCGCCATTGTCCTCCGCCTTGGTTCGCTCGTTGTGCATGGTGCGCCGCCATCCGGCATTGTCAACATGGTCAATAACCGAGAGGAATCAGTAGATGACTGTACATGGAGAGGATGACAGTAGGGACCCACGTGGGTCATGGCAGTACGCAAGCAGTCTCATTATTACAAGCCAAAAAATGCTTCCTCCTAATGGTTTGACATCTGGGGCCGACGCCATTGTCAATATATAGTCTATAAACGAGAGAATTACACAACGAGCGGCTGACACCAGGGACCCGGCAGCTCACGCAGTTTTTTTGTTTTAGAGACGGAGCAGGGTATCAACGGGGTTGTCCGGGGGCTGTGGCCCGTCTAGCCCAGGCTTGTATTTTATGTTTACCACAGGACGAGCCCAGTTGTGTTTTTTTTCTTTCTGAAAATGGCTAGCCCAGTTCTATTTTTTTACAGAACACCCAACCGAGGCCTACTTGCTTTTCTCAGCCCTGCTCGGCCGCAAATCTTTCAAGACGACGAGGGATGATTCGCATGCCGAGAAAATGGGCTATAAGTAGTAAGAAACGGGCTGTAAATTTTAAAAGCACAACAAACCGGCAATTAGTTTCAAATTTCTTTTTTTAGGATTCCAAGATTTTAAATTTTATTGATTATTTTTGCTGGGAAAATTATGTTGGATTTTAAATTGATATAAATTTATTTTTCAAATTAATTTGAATGTGACTCGAAATTTGGGATTAAAAACAGTTCGGACCGCACCAAAATATGCAATATTTCTTTGTATTTTTTAACCGTGGCCAGAATTTGAGCTGTAATGCTACAAAAAATATGGGCTCCAAAAAAATCCTTAAGAATTAGCAAATGGGCTGTAAAGTATTAGAAATAATGGCAGATGAGTTATATGTTGTTTTCCACAGATTTGAGGATGACTTATGGGCCTATTAGGTTGACGCGTACGCTTTCCTAAAAAATAGGTTGACGTGTACGCAAGACTGTGTCAACTTAGTCAACACACGAGAGCAGTGACTGTTGGATGTCCATCCAACGGCCATTATGCTTCTTCAATCTCTGATCTTCCTGTTCCAGCCGCCCAAACCAGCGCCGGCGGAACTGCCTGCTCCCTCCTCTCGTGGCTGGCTGTGTTGCCGCTAAGGACTCACCGGCCCACCCTACTACGGCTGGCCAGGCCATCCCTCTACCCACCCACACCTCCTATTATTTTCCAGCGATGGCAGCCTCACCCAGCAGCCGAACCAGTCAGCCCTCGTACTCCCCTTAGCGTAGGCATCCACTAATGTGGCTTCGCCGGCTTTGGGTCGTTACCTTCCTGGGCCTCGCCATCGTCCACTGTGTTGATGTTGTCGGTGCGGTGTGGTCAACGTGGTCAATAAACGACAGCCATCGGAAGAGGGATGTAAGTGGAGAGGCTGATAGTAGGGATCCACATGGTCCATGGCTGCACGCAAGCAAGTGCGTCCTTATTACGCGAACAAAAATGATTGCTCCTCCTGACAGCTGGGACGCACCAACTACATCTTCGCACGCAAGGAAGTGCCTCCTTATTACGCGGGGAAAAAAGTTTCCTCCATCTGACAGCTGAGACCCACCAGCTACATCTTCGCACGCAAGGAAGTGCCTTTGTATTACGTGAAAAAAATGATTCCTCCCGCTGCTAGCTGGGACCCACCAGATTTGGTGGCCGACTTGTGGGCCTACTAAGTTGACGCGTACGCAGGGCTTTGTCAAATTAGTCAACAAACTATTCTAGCAGCAATGACCGTTGGATGTTAACCCAACGACCATGCTACTTCTTCAACCTCTGATCTTCTTGCTCCAGCCGCCCAAACCAGCGCCGGCCGTACCGCCTGCTCCTGTCTCCCGTGGACGGATGTGCTGCTGTGCAGGCCTCACCCCCACCCTACTCCCACCCCTGGACAGGCCTTCCCTTTACTCACCCACACCCCCTATTATTTTCCGACGACGACAACCTTACACCGCAGTCGAACCAGTCAAACCCTCATACTCCCCTCCATGTGGGCAACCACTGCCGATTCTTCCCCGTTTCCGAGTCATTCCCTTACTAGGCCTCGCAGCCATCCACCGTGTTTGTGCTCTCGGTGCAGCGTGGTCAACAAACAACAGCCATCGAAAGAGGACTATACGTGGTGAGGCTGACAGCTGGACCCACCAGCTACATCTTCACACGCAAGGAAGTGCCTCCTTATTACACGGGAAAATGATTCCTTCCCCTGACAGCTGGAACCCACCAGCTATATATTCGAACACAAGGAAGTGCGTCCTTATCCTCCTTGATAGTTGGGACCCACCCGGTCAAAGCATGCGTAGCATTGTTTGTCCGGTCGGAAATGTGTACGTACATACTGGTCGATCGGTATGTCTACCATGATGAACCGTAGCCGTATAAGGAGCGGTAGCAGTTCAGGCAGTCCCATCTAAATCATGTACATATACGTGTAACCACGCTGCAAAAAAGACGACCACGTACGTACATACGACCATGGCCTCGAATGCATACAACAACGATGTCCTGTTCATCGGCAACCAACCCGCTGGGACGGAACGGAGAAACAGCATCTTGTTCATCGGGAGGCACCCGACTGGGTCGGAATACGTCCTATTCAATGGGAGCCAACCGGCTTGGACGGAATAGCCGAAACAGGGTCTGATGTACCGCAGAATGGAGGAAACGACCTTCTGTTTGACCGCCTACGGCCGAAACAGGATCTTGTTCATCAAGAGGGGCCTAGCGTACCGCAAAATGGTGGAAACTGCCTGCTCTCCAACAACCTACGGTCGAAACGGGGTCCTGTTCATCGGGAGGGGTGTGGCGTACCGCAAAAGGGAGGAAACGGACTTCTCTTCGAGCGCCTACGGTTGAAACGGGGTCCTGTTCATCGGGAGGGTGTGGCGTACCGCAAAACAGGACTCCACAAGCTACTGTTCATCCACCGTCTACTACCTCACTCCAGCCTCCACCTACTACTGTTCATCCACCGTCGACTTCCTCCAGCCTCCATCGGTTACTATTCATCCACCCTCCATGGGGTCCTATTCATCCACCCTCCACGGGGTCCTGTTCATCCACCCCCAACCGGCTATGGTGTGGCGGCCTCCTCGGGGTCCTGTTCATCCAGCGGCAACCACGGGGGTCCTGTTCAACTAATCACCACTAGGAACTATTCATCCACAGCCAACCAACCGGCTGGACTCACCACGTCTCGACTCGTTCTACGTATCACGTGTGCGGCAGCAATGGGCACTGTTCATCAGAGGCAACCCAACCAGCTAGCTACATCTCGCATGGAGTTCGATCAGCTTCAGTAAGCAGCACCAGCGATTGATCGGGTTCAATTAGCAGCGAAGGAGTCGGTCGGGTTCAGTTAGGAGCGACGGAATTGCTCGTCGCTCGGGTTCAATTAGCAGCGAAGGGATCGATCGGCATCAGTACATAGCTACTGCAGTCGCTCGGGTTTAGTAAGCCAACACCTCGCTCGGGTTTAGTTAGCGAACGCCTCGCACATACGCGCGTACGAGAGAGAAACGTGCAAACCACACTGCATCGCTTGGCCCCGACCACCCACCATAACCGGGAACTCCCCCAAATTTTCCTCGCCCTCACTTCTAACATGATTTTTTACGTCATGGACGGCCCAAAGAATGTCATGCAGGTGCGTCTCCAGCCAGCCCAGGACAAAAAGCCCATTTCCTGTCATGATTTTTTGTCATAGAAGTAGGAGCCCACCACATCAATAATGAAATGTGTATTTGTCACAATTATCATCATAGAAGTTTCATAAGCATGACAGAAAAACTTTTTGTTCGGGCCATAATGTCACGGATGTGTCTTTTTTTTGTAGTGTCACGTGGTTTATGATGATGTCTTCCTTCAGCACATGATCACGAAGAAAATGGTGATGAATCTGAATGTGCTTCGTCCTTGAGTGTTGCACTGGGTTGTGGGCGATCTTGATAGCACTCTCATTGTCGCAGAAGAGAGGGATTTACTTCATGTTGACACCATAGTCCTTCAGGGTCTGCTTCATCCATAGAAATTGAGAGCAGCAGGCACCATCAGCAATGTACTCAGCCTCTGCTCTGGAAAGTGATACACAATTATGCTTCTTCAAGGACCAACAGACAAGAGATCGCTTGAGGAAATGACAGGTGCCTGATGTTGACTTGTGGTCCATGTGATCTCCAGGATAATTAGAATCAAAAAATCCAGCTAGATCAAAAGATGAGCCCTTGGGATACCATAATCCTAGTGTTGGTGTGTGAGCTAAATATCGAAGAATTCACTTCACTGGCTGATGGTGTGATTCCTTCGGTGCCACTTGAAATTGGGCACACATGCAAATGCTAAGCATTATATGTGGCCTAGAGGCACATAGGTACAACAAGGAACCAATGATGGAGCGATACAAAATCTTTACCATTTTTGTCAGTGCAGAGTTGACCATTTGTCAGCATTAGAATTTTGAGGCCTTTGTAGTCTAACATGCCGGATTTCTTCAAGCAATTCTTAGTGTACTTTTCTTGAGGTATGACGATGCCATTGGATTGTTGACGAATTTGAAGCCTGAGGAAGAATTTCAACTCCCCCATCATAGACATCTGATATTCCTCATGCATCATGTAGGCAAATTCGTCACTGTTTCGTTTGTTAGTGCAACCAAAGATAATGTCATCTACATATATTTGGCATATGAACAGTTATCATCATAAAATTTTGTGAAAAGAGTAGGGTCAAGTGAACTGATTTTGAAGCACTTTGACTTTAGGAAATCCTTCAAGGTGCCATACCAAGCCCTCGCTGCTTGCTTGAGCCCATAGAGAGCCTTGATGAGTTTGAAGATTTTGTCAAGATGCTTTGGCTCTTCAAAGCCTGGGGGTTGAGCAACATATACTTCTTCCTCAAGCTTGCCATTGAGGAAGGAACTTTTCACATCTATTTGATATAAGAGGATAATATGATGCTTAGCATATGCAAGCAATATACGAATAACTTCATATCACAGCCCTAGAACTCATTGTAAATAGTTGCATTAAAGCATCCATGCATCATATTAATTTCAGTGAATTGAGGGTATTCTCAAAGCCTTGAAATTAAATAAAGGTGAAGAACAATAAAAATTTCATTCAACGAATGCAAAATACCCTTCATTAATGTTTGATAATTTTGGCAAGGGTTTGGATCCAAACCAAAATTAGTGAACATTTTTAAGGAATATTGTGGGCACCGAATTTAAATCATATTGTATTTGGATTGAGTTTCTATTGCTATTAAATAAAAATATAAACTCAATATACCTGAAACTTTGCATGTGCACTTGGAAGGGTCCATAGTGATCACATATAAAATTTCAGAGGGTTTACAATTTATTTGGACCTTCAAATAAATTCCAAACATTTTGCATAAAAGAAAAAAAGAAAGAAAATATAAACAAATAGAAGAGAGAGACTTACCAGGAATAGGTCCAGCAGCCTAGCCCACCAGGGGCACGGCCGTCTTCAACCTCTGCCTACTGGTAGAGGCGTGTCGATGTGCGCGCGCCCGAGGCCTCCACCTCCTCTCTGCATGCTTCATGTCGCCCCAAGCCTTCTCCTCGCGCCATGGAGACGCCCTTGATCCCCTCATCCATTCCCCTCTCTCTGTGTTGACCCTCTCTCCCTCTAGCACTCGTGCCCGCAGGCACCCGAGAGCAACAGTCGGACGCCATCGTTCGTCAGCGCAACCAACGACGCCTGATCATCGCGTAAGCTTGTCAAGCCGCTCCGTTGAGCCTCGATTCTTCCCCACATCGATGGACGCTTCCAGAGGAGCACCAAGTCATCGACATCGAACTCAGTTTCCTCCTCTACCCTGTCGGCTGTTGTCGCTCGATTCATCACCAGCGGAGCTTCTCGGGCCTCGCAAGCAGCACCGGCCGACTCGCCGTGAGCCACTAACCCTCTCCCCTCGATCTTTTCCCTTGTGTGCATCCCGTAGCTGTTGTCCCACGAGCTTCCGCACTGCCAACCGCCATGGCCAACAAGCTTCTTGCTCCCGAGCTCGCCCGCCTGCTCGAGTCGCACCAGCTTTCTCCTAGAGCTCCCAAGTAGCAGAAGAGAGCCTCAGCTCTCAAGTTTGCGCACCGCCGCCTCATGCCCGAGCTAGCCCATGCTCTGGCCGCCGCTGACCTTGTTATCGCTGCTGCTAGAGCACACGCTCGCACAAACCTCCACCGTTGGTCGTGCTGCCTCATGGGCGTTCAAGCGAGCCCTTCCACGCATTGTTTGACCACCCATAGTTCAAACCTGACGCCCTCCGCCGTAGTTTGAGGTCACCGGTGGCTAACCGCCATTCTAGATGATGTGGCGCACATAATTAGGGGTTAATCACCCCATTAATTAGGATGTGTGACACTGACTAGTGGGCCCCATCTCGGCTAATAAGTAATAACATAGCTAAACACGAGGTTAATTCATGTTAATTAACTCTATCACTGACTAGTGGGACCCCACTGTCAGATTTGACTTTTCTGACTCGGTTGACCTGCTGACCTCACCCTTGCACAATGCTGATGCAGTAAGGTTTTTCTGGAATTAAAATAAATCAGAGAATGATTTATTTATTTCAGAAAATTGACTAAACTTCAAAAAATCATAGAAATTCAACCGTGACTCCAAATGAAATAATTTATATACAAAAAATTATCAGAAAAATATGAAGAAACTGTTTATGGCATTTCCATGAATGTTGGAACAGCCTAAAGGTACTGTTTATGACAATTTGAATAAATGGCATTTGAAATGTCTTATATGGGGTTTGAATTTGAACCTTGGGTTCAAACCAACTTCATTTAAATTGTTCTAGTTGGATTAGCCCAAATCATAGCATGTTGCCATGTCATGACCATGCATCAAATTGTTTCATTGCATTGATTGTGTTCCTTCTTTGTTTGCTAATGTTTTGTTCCTTCTCAGTAGAAGACGACTCCGACGTTGTGATCGTTGACACCGATGAAGAGCTATGCTATCTTTAGAAGTGCCAGGCAAGCGAACCCCCCTTGATCACTCTGATATAATCCCACTCTCTCGCTCCTGCTATCTTTTAAATTTTAGCTCCTCATTGGGTTCGACACTCTTATTTATCGAAAAAGGCTACAAACGATCCCCTATACTTGTGGGTTATCATTGAGCTCTTCAACCTCGCCAACAAGTGCACCAAGGCGGAGGAGGGCCATTTCTTCGCCCACAATGACCCTGATGCCGAGCTTGACGTCGCCAAGCTCAAGGCCAGGGACACCAAGTGCAAGGGCCCTCCCGTGCTTCCATTAGAGCCTGAGCGGAAGCACGGCCGCAACCACGGCAAGGACAAGAAGGACGGGTGCCCCTTCTGCGCCTACCACAACATGCATTCCCATGCCATGGAAGACTGCCATGAGCTCAAGCTGCTTCGCTACGAGCGGCAAGAGAAGCGCGGCTCAGGCTGCAGCGGCAACCACAAGGGTGGACGCTGGAAGGATCGCGACAATGACAACAATAATAACTCTCACCACGGTTGGCAGAACCAGCCTCGACAGGCCAACCCTCGTGAGGTCAACCCTCAGCAGGCCAACGTGGCCCTGTCGTGCCCCAATAGGAACAACGACAACTTGCTCGAGGAGGACGTCGGGGGCAATCAGGAGCCTCACGCGGTGGCTTGCATCCTTGGCGGGGCACAAGCTCCCCCATCCAGCTGCCACTTCAAGCAATTCTCTCACGAGATGAATGCAGCCCACCCCGAGCCCGGACACCAGGCCCCTCAAGTGGTCGCAATATGTGATCTCCTTCGACCACACCGACCACCCCAAGTCTAGCAAGTCTATGGGCACCATCCTCTGTTGTGCACACCCACCATCAACAATGTTGCAGTCACCAAGACACTCATGGACGGCGGCGCAGGCCTCAACGTGATCTCAGTGGAGACCTTCGAGCATCTCCAAGTGCCATACGAGCGCCTAATGCCCACAAGGCCCTTCTCGGGAGTGATGGACGGCTCCATGGTGCCCCTAGGGCAAGTGCGCCTTCCTGTCAACTTCGGCTACTGCAAGAACTACCACACCGAGCTCATCGATTTCGATGTGGCGCACATTGGCCTGCCATACAACGCCATCCTAGGCTACCCCGCGCTCGCCAAGTTCATGGCAGTGACCCACCACGCCTACAACACCGTCAAGATGCCGGGCTGCAGTGGGACCATGACCATCCGCTATGTCGAGCAGGACATGATGCGCACCCTCGATCATGCCTACAAGGCTGCCACCACCACGTACCCCACAGACGAAGATGAGGCGGGGCCTGCCGAGCCTGCCCCCGCGAAGAAGAAGCCGCGGCTTACACAGACCGCGCAGAGACAGAGAAGGTTTCGCTGGACGGCAGCGGCTTAGGCCCTCCCTCACCGTCAGGGCCGGCCTCTCCCCTAAATAGGAAAGCGAGCTCATCGCCTTCCTCCGGGAAAATGCTGACATGTTCGCCTAGTCAGCATCAGATATGTCCGGTGTACCGAGGGAGGTGGTCAAGCACCACTTAGCCGTGTGCCCCAACGCGCGGCCCGTGAAGCAAAAGGTACGTTGCCAGGCGCCCGAGAAGCAAGAATTCATCTTTCAGGAGGTCGAGAAGCTTCAAGAGGCAGGGATCATCCGCTAGGTGCTCCACCCTGAGTGGATCGCCAACCCTGTCGCCATCCCCAAGGCAAATGGTAGCAAACACATGTGTGTCAACTTCACCAACCTCAACAAGGCTTGTCCCAAGGACCCCTTCCCCCTCCCATGGATCGACCAGATCATGGACTCCACCACTGGGTGTGATTTGCTATGCTTCTTGGATGCCTTCTCAGGCTATCACCAGATCAAGATGCCAGAGGGAGATGAGGAGAAGACCGCCTTCATCACCCCCTGTGGCGTGTTCTGCTACATATGCATGCCCTTCGGCCTGAAGAGTGTGGGAGCTACCTTCACAAGGCTAATGCGCATCGGCCTGGGGAGCCAGATGGGAAGAAATGCAAAGGCCTATGTCGATGACATCATCATGAAGACTCGTGAGGCAAGCTCGCTCTTCACAGACCTTGAGGAAACATTCGCCAACCTGCGCAAGATCGACCTCAAGCTCAACCCCGCCAAGTGTGTCTTTGGAGTTCCCTCAGGCAAGCTGCTTGGCTTCCCAGTCTCCCACCGCGGCATTGAGGCGAGCCATGAGAAGATCAAGGCCATTGAGGAAATGCACCTCCCAGAAACCTCAAGGAAATGCAGCGCTTGGCGGGCTGCATGGCATCGCTTGGGTGCTTTATATCCAAGTTCGGTGGAAAGGCCCTGCCCTTCTTCAAGCTCATGAAGAAATCGGGCCCTTCAAGTGGACTCCTGAGGCTAATGCGGCCTTCGAGGGCCTTAAGAAGTACCTCACAAGCCCTCCCGTCATGGTCACCCCACGCCCTCACGAGCCTCTGCTCCTATACTTGGCGGCCACCCCCATAGGGTCAGTGCAACCCTGGTCGCGGAACGAGAAGCGTAGACCAATGTCAAGAAGAAGGCTCCTGCACCCGCTCCGGCTCCTGGCAGAGGTGCCCCTTCCGGAGGCCCCTGCTGGGACCGCACCCGAGCCTGCCGAGGCCACCCCGGTGCCTGCCGAGGCCCCGCCTCCGGAGTCCCCTGGCGAGCCGCCTGACGAGCCCCCTGAGGCACATGCCAAGCCTCCGGCTACAACACGCCTCGTCGAGCACCCCATCTACTTCATTAGCACGCTGCTGCGGGATGCTCGCAAGCGATACCCCATGCAGCGGAAGCTTCTTCTCTCGCCTCCAGGAAGCTATGCCATTACTTCCAGGGCCACCCCATCAAGGTGATCATGTCTTACCCACTGGAGCAGGTACTGCATAGCCCCAACGCCACCGGCCGCATCACGGAACGGAACATCGAGCTGCAACCCTTTGAGATGGAGTTCCTCACCACAAGGATGATCAAGGGCACGACCCTGGCTGACTTCGCGGCAGAATGGAAGGATCCACACCAAGAGGAGCCTCGCGAGGAAGAATCGACGCTGCCTGGGAAGGGCACCCCCTCAGGATGGACCATGCACTTCAACGACGCGTTCTCACGATAGGGTGTGGGGGCTGGCATCATGTGCACTTCGCCTACAGGGGACAAGCCGTACTACGCTATGCAGCTCTACTTCAAGCATGACGACAAGGTCTCCAACAACATCATGGAGTACGAGGGCCTCATCGCCGGCCTCAAGGCTACCAATGCCCTTGGCATCAAGCACATCACTATCAAGGGAGACTCACAGCTCCTCGTCAACTTCTCCAAGAAGAGCTACAAGACAAAGGACGAGCACATGGACGCCTACCTCGAGGAGGTGCGCAAGCTCGAGAAGTGCTTCCTGGGCATGGAGCTCCAGCACATCCCTCATGGTGACAACAAGGAAGCGGACGACATCACCAAGCAGGCCTCCCATCGCGAGCCTCAAGCTCCAGGCATCTTCGAGGAGCAGCTCCTGAGGCCATTTGCAACACCACCTGAAGCCAGCCTCATGAGGCGTCATGAAGAGCTCCCACCTGCACCCGCCTCAGGTGCACCAGACTGCGGCCCATCTTCAGGCGCTCGCCTGCTAATGGCGCTCAAGTCACAGACTAAGAGTCGGGCCGCGTAGATCAAGACCTACTTGGAGAGCGGTGCCCTCCCTGAGGACGCACAGAGGCAGAGCGCGTAGCATGCCAGGCTAGGCCCTACTGCTTGAAGGATGGTGACCTCTATCGCCAATGCCCCAATGGAGTCGCACAGTGCTGCATCCCAGCAGAGCAGGGGCGCAAGCTGCTGGCTAACATACACGGAGGAGACTGCGTCCACCACTCTTCGTCACGCACTCTCGCCAGCAAGGTCTTTCACAGTGGCTTCTACTGGCCCACTGTGCTTTGCGACGCCGAGGAGCGGGTTCAATCCTGCAAGGCCTGCCAGTTCTACACCAAGCAGATCCACCAACCAACAGCAAGGGCTCAAGACAATCCCTCTCTCGTGGCCCTTTGCGGTCTGGGGGCTGGATATCCTTGGCCCCTTCCCTCGCGCCACAGGCGGCTACCGCTTCCTCTACGTTGCCATCGACAAGTTCACCAAGTGGGCTGAAGTGTAACCTGGCCGCACCATCCCAGCAGGCTCAGCCGTCAAATTCATTAAGGGCCTCGTCTACCGCTTCGGCATCCCCAACCGCATCATCACTGACAATGGCTCGCAGTTCACCAGTGGCCTCTTCAAGTCATACTGCGCCAACATTGGCACACAGATCTGCTACGCCTCAGTGGCGCACACAAGGAGCAATGGCCATGCCGAGCGTGCCAACGCTGAGGTCCTCAAGGGCCTCAAGACAAGGAGCTTCAAGAAAAAGCTCATGGCATGCGGCAAGGTCTAGCTCGACGAGCTCCCTTAAGTGTTGTGGTCCATCCGCATGACCACCACCAAGCCTACCGGCGAAACACCCTTCTTCCTTGTCTACGGGGCTGAAGCGGTCCTCCCCATCGAGCTCAAGCACGGGTCTCCGTGAGTCTTGGCCTTCGACGAGGCTCAGCAGGACAGCCTGCGGGAAGCTGATCTGCTCCTCCTCGAGGAGGCATGCTGCCAGGCTGCCATCCGAGTAGCACGATACCAGCAAGTGATGTGTCGCTATCATAGCTGCGACATACGCCCCCGCATGCTTGAAGCTGGTGATCTTGTCCTGCAACGGATCCTCTCCAGAGAAGAACTCCACAAGCTCTCGCCCATGTGGGAAGGCCCTTCAGGGTGGTACATGTTTCCCGGCCTAGCTCGGCGCGTCTGGAAGGGGAGGAGGGTGCTCCGGTACAAAACACATGGAACATCTAACACCTCCGCAAGTTCTATTCATGACCTCATGGATATGAGTGAAGTAGAGCTGTACACGCTTTGGAGCCTCCTCTCCGTTGCCGCTGGCCGCAAGAGCTCCCGCCCACAACCCAGTGGAAGCCCCATGCATAGTCATGGCAGAGCAAAGTACATGAGGGGCCACCTGGCCATCACATCCTCAAGCTGACCCGTGCGCATCACGGCAACATGTATCTTCTATTATGTAATGAATCGTTTCATGCATCAGTAAAACTTCATTTTCTAAGTGTTACATATGCTTGTCATGAAGTACCCCTCAGGAGGCATGCGTGCTCGCGATCTTCCTTCTACGTATCACGCGAGCTGGGGCTGGACACGGTGCCTGTGCTTGGGTCAGACCCAGCAGCGCCACTAAACCCAACTGTCTGAGCTCTAGCTCGCGGGCCTGCTCCCGTGCACGTCACCTCACCAAGGTCCTTGGTACTTGTCTCCTCGCGTGATACCCACAAGCAACCTCACGAGCGCGCATCGCCTCATTACTTGCAAAGACTTAGTGGCAATCTCACTGAAGCAGGGCACAAGAGGCTTCACGAGCACCTCTCCTCAGGAGACCTCGTGAGCGCTGCCTCGCAAGGCAACTATTGCATCACTACCATCAAGTGCCCATGAGGGGCCTTGCAGACGGACATCCACCGTGAGGCGCAACCCGCAGGCAACAACACGTCGAGTTGCGTACTCCCAAAGAGCTAAGTCAAAACGCTTGACGAGCTTCTCTTAGCGCATTTGGTCTTAGCGCATTTGGTGTTTTCTCCCTCGCGACCTCATGAGCGCCAACCTTCCTCCTCCCTACGCATGCTGCTTGCACATCAAAAGGGGTGCTCCTTGAGCATCGTGCCTTGGGAGCCCTCACCACCTTGCAGAGCCCTGCACCCTCTGGCCTTGCTAGGCATGCATCCTAGCATACCAGGGACGGCTGCAGTACGCTCGAGGGTTGGGTCCTAGCAACGTAGAGCACCAAAGCAAGCAAAGGGAAAGGAAATAAGCTTCATGAGGAAGCAAATAGGGCAGAAAGCATTGAGGACTTAAAACCAGCACAAAGTCATTACAAAAACATTGTCTTTTACGCCCCCATGGGGCCATGTCTATTCATCACAGGACATAGGCAGGAAGATAAAAGTGGAGGACTAGGCAGATGAGGCGTTGTCCTCTCCATCATCGTCGGCGGCGTCAGCGCTTCCTTCGGGCTCCTCGTCGACGTGCACGTACTTCTAGACAAAGTCGGCGACGTGGTCCTGCACCTCCTTCACGAGCCCATCGCAGAGCTCCGGCGGGACGGGCTCCATCACCCTCTCGAAGTTGAAGTTGTTGTCACCGCAGAGGAGGTTGCTGAAGAGGTGTGTCATCACCGTGGACAGGAGATCGTGGCACTCCTCCTCGACGAGCTTGTTCGCATCCTTGGCCCCTTCCTCTAGCTTCCCGACGGGCCTGCTGAAGCATTCGAGGTAGCTCGCGTTACCGTCATCCAGAGGCTCTGAGGACTTTGCATCGGTGAAGCGGGTAACAGTCATTCGTGCATGTGTCATCAGGGCGCGAAACATCTTGTTGCGCTCGTGCTGCTGTCCCAGCTCCCACGTGCGTGCATCCCTGGCCTGCTCGACGACTTGGGAGATGCCGCCCACCTGCATCCAGAGATAGGCCAGCTCGCCCTCCAGATCCTCCTTGGTCGACGCCGCTTGCGCCAGCTCTAGCTCCACGTCCGCCACCCGCTTCTTGAGGCTGACGACCTCGACCTGGAGCTCGCCTTGCTTCTTGGTGAAGCGCTCCACTTGGGCCTTCAGCTTCTTGCTGTGGTCCTTGACGAGCACCTCATGCTCCTCTTTGGCCTTGGCCTTGGCGTCTGCTTTGAACTTCGCCTCCCGATCCACCAGCTGGGAGTTGGCCTTGTTCACTCGAGTGCCGTAGGTGGCCTAGGCAGACGCCACCTGGTGGTCCCACGTCATCAGGCGCTCCCACTCAAGCTCCTGTTCCATTGCAGTCTGAGCGGCTTCCTGCTCCCGGAGCCCCACATCCGCCTTGCGGGTCGCGAGCTCTCCCTCTCGCTTGGTGATGGCCTCCTCCCACTTCTCCAGCTTGTCTTTGCGGGAAGCGAACTGGTGCTCGCGGGAGTCGGTGGCCTCCTCGTGCTGGGAGAGCTCCCCCTCCCGGGGGGCAAGTTGCCTCTCGAGGTCCGTAACGGCCTCCTCCCGCGCCTGGAGCTCCAGACCCCTGCTAGCGGCCCGCTCCCGGAGGGCCTTCTCATGGGCCACGGCCTCGTCCCGCCGTTGCTTAGCCTCGGCGACCTCCTCAAGGGCCCTTGCAAAGAACTCTTTGGCGTTCTTCAAGATCCGGTCTCGCTCCTCCCGCGCGGCGGCGTCCTGCCAACGGCTCAGGTTCATGGCCACGTCCAACTGGCACCACCCCTTCGCCAGGCGCGCACGCTACTGCGTAAGGCGCATGTCCTCCACCAGGAGGTCCCTCTCGGGCGCATCCAGGGCTGCTCGAGCGTCGTTGATGGCGCTACGCTTGAGGACCGCACTGCAGCTCACCAGCGCCAGGCCCCAGCCCAACTGCACTTCCGTGCCACCCTCCACCGTCAGGGAGCGTGAGGGCCGGCGTCGACCCCCTCCGCGGTTGTAGCGCCTTCGACCATGGCAGGCTCCTCACGACCTCGTCCCCGCCGACGACGTTGGTACACGTGTCGGGCTCTTCGTGGCCACCTCCACTACCGGCGGCGTCGACGCGCGCCCCGAGCTCATCACGGTCGCCTCCGAAGCCTGGCGCACCGGCGAGTGTGTGGGGCTCGCTGTGGCCCTCGCATCGTTGTGAGCCTCCCTGATGGGCGCAGTGGGCTGCTGGGGGATTGGTTGGTCAGCCATTGCCTCCCCGCAGTGCCTCCCGCATCAGGCACCTCAGGAGGCACAGTCTCCCCCTCAGAGGCCCCTCTACGGGGATCAGTCGCTCCCTCCTCGGGAGGTGCCTCACCGTGCGGCTTAGACGAAGCCGCACGCTCCACGTCCTCCACAGCGTGCCCCGCCTCTATGTCAGGGCGACGGACAGCCTTCGCGCGGCCCTCGGCGCTTGCGGGGGTCGCCTGGGTCTGCTCACCCCGAGTCGCCTGCGACGGTGTGACAGACTTCTTGGCCACCTTCTTGGCTAGGGTGCCCTTCTGTTTCTTTGCGGGGGGCTGCCTGCAGGCCGCCAGGGGCTCAGTCGAGCCTCGGGAAGTAGGAGCCAAGAACAAAAAGGAACAGGCAAGGGAAAGCAAAGCCAAAGGTTGGGCACTTACTCATCAGCAAAGACCTACCGCTTCTTCCTCAGCCTCTGGAAGGCCGCCGCCGCACCCTTGGGCCCTGCTCGAGCTCCCTCCGGAGGGCTTGCCGTGAGGCCTGTCGGCGTCCTCAAGGGCCTATGGTGCGACGTGGGTCTCTTCTTCCTCACCCAGCTCGATGGCCTCGGCGGCCGAGCTTCCTTCGCCTTCTGGGCCCGTGCGCCGGGCGGAGACGACCCTGAACTGGTCGAGATCATCGTAAGGGGCCTCCAGCAGCACCTTGCGGTGAACCCGAGAGGGCAACCCCTCGATGCTCTCCTTCTCCTCCATGACCTCGCCCTTGCCGCCGAGGCCTCCGGGTCGTTGTTGCCCCCCGAGGCGGGAAGCACCTCAAGAGGGTTGTCACAAGGCCCCTCGTGGTTTGGCGGCACCAGGCCCCACTAGTCAAACTGCAGCATGTCTGCTTCAATTTCGCCCTTATTCTTGTAGTAGTACGCCGGGTACATGCCCTTGGACAGGTTTGGCGCGTCCGTGGGGAACAGGATCCTGATGATCCCATTCAGCACATTCGCGTGCAGGGAGACCTTACTCAGCCGCATGAAGTCCTTGATACGTCTCCAACGTATCTATAATTTTTGATTGTTCCATTCTGTTATATTATCATTTTTTGATGTTTTACAATCATTTTATATCAACTTTATATCATTTTTTGGGACTAACCTATTGACATAGTGCCCAGTGCCAGTTGTTGTTTTCTGCTTGTTTTTTACATCGCAGGAAATCAATACCAAACGGAGTCCAAACGCAGCGAAACTTTTTAGAGATTTTTTTTGGACCAGAAGACATCCAGTGGGTCAAAGAAGTACCGAAGAGGGGGCCCGAGGTGATCACAAGACACCGGGGCGCGCCTGGACCCCAGGCGCGCCCTGGTGGGTTGTGCCCATCTCGGAGACCTCCCGCACCGCCTCTTTGCTCTATAAATACCCCAATATTCCAGAAACCCTAGGGGAGTCGACGAATATCAATTCTAGCCGCCGCAAGTTCCAGAAACCACAGATCTAATCTAGACACCATCACGGAGGGGTTCATCATCCTCATTGGTGCCTCTCCGATGATGCGTGAGTAGTTCATTGTAGACCTATGGGTCCGTAGTTATTAGCTAGATGGCTTTCTCTCTCTCTCTCATTTGATTCTCAATACAATGGTCTCTTGGAGATCTATTTGATGTAACTCTTTTTGCGGTGTGTTTGTTGGGATCCGATGAACTTTGAGTTTATGATCAGATCTATGTTTTTATCCATGAAAGTTATTTGAGTCTTCTTTGATCTCTTATATGCATGATCGCTTATAGCCTCATATTTCTTCTTCGATATTTGGGTTTTGTTTGGCCAACTTGATCTATTTATCTTGCAATGGGAAGAGGTGCTTTGTGATGGGTTCGATCTTACGGTGCTTGATCCCAGTGACAGAAGGGGAAACGACACGTATGTATCGTTGCTATTAAGGATAACAAGATGGGGTCTATTTCTACATAAATATATCTTGTCTACATCATGTCATCGTTCTTATTGCATTATTCCATTTTTCCATGAACTTAATACACTAGATGCATGCTGGATAGTGGTCGATGTGTGGAGTAATAGTAGTAGTTGCAGGCAGGAGTCGTTCTACTAATCTTGGACGTGTCGGGGGGATAGACCCCAGGTAGCCTCATCAGCACTTAATCATATTTCAAGACATCGGGGCTGGCCAAGCCCCTCAGTCCGACTGGTCGTAAGACCGGCCTCCTGGGCTGGACGGGACCGGAGGGCCGCCTCCTAAAAGACGGCGGGCCCCAAGAAGCGGTTGAAGCTAGAAGGCCGCCTCCTAGAAGACGGCGCGTTCCAGAAGGCGACGTACCCCGGAAGACGGCGCACTCTAGAAGGCGGAGGGTACGGGCCGACTCCTAGCAGGCGGCACGTCCCCTCCCTAGGAGTTTCAGCCCGACCAGGAGACAAGCTGGGGCATGTCCACAGTGCGCCATGCCTCCCCCAAGTCACGGCCGCATGGCTATAGTAGGCGCCGCGAGGCGGCCGCCGACCCGCCCAGCGCGGCTCTGTAGCCATGGCGCACCCGACACGGCCTCCATCAGCACGGACGGCACCACAGTGAAGAGCCATCAGCGAGGCCCGCAGGCGGCGGGCCCCACCTGTTGGCCGGTTCCCCGGCAGCCAGCAGGGCCCAGCAGAGGCGGGCCCCAGCAGCCGGCGGAGAACCCGGCCCCCATGGACGCTGGCAGCCGGGGCCTACCACCCGGCCATATTACCATTATACCCCTGGCGGGTTAGCCTATAAAACCCCCCTGGCCACACCCATGCAAACGGTTCCCCTCATGTTCCACTTCAGTTCTACACACACCATAGCCAGGGAGGGGAGGGAGCTAGCCTTGCCCTTCTTCCTCCTCTGGCCGAACAGCTCTAGGAGCACCATTGTACCCTTTGCTTCATAGTGATCATGCGGAGACCCCGCAGAGCAGGAGTAGGGGTTTCATCTCTTAGGAGAGCCCCGAACCTGGGTAGATCTCGTGTCCGTCCGAGCTTGTGTCCACTCCCGCTTCCAGGACCCGACGACGATCTCATGGCCCCAACCATGATAAGCCACCCCCTGGCATCTGTCGAGATTTTACCACGACAGTTGGTGCCCACCGTGGGGCCAGCAGCAACATCGGCCGGAGACACATTCTGGACGGGAACCTTGTTCCTCTCCGGCGAGTGTGCCGCGGCTGGCGAGATCAGCCAGCCCGATGCGCCCGCCTGTGCCAGCCTTGGCGCATCACCTGACGTGGGAGCCGCCTTCCCCGCGGGTCGCCTCGTCGGCCTCTTCAGCGAGCTCAGCCTCTTTGACAAGCCCGCCGCCGACGCACGAGCGGCCGACTCCCTCACCGAGCTCTTCGGTAATCTCGCTCTCGTCGACACGGCCTCCACTGACAATTTCCCCAGCTATGTGGAGATCATCGACGATCCCCTCCCTCCTGCCGCCAGCGACGCTCCTATTGGCGCGCTCGACGCCAGCACCTTCGCGGAGGTGATGGTCATCGGCAACGGCCTGGGCGCTGGCGGATCCAACCAGGATCCGGTGGACGTGACCATACACGCCCTGGCGACGCCTCCTCCCCTTGGCGCCAGCCAAGAGGAGCTGGAGGAGTTCCGCGTCAAGCTTTTCGACAGCGCCTCCAAGATGGCGGCGCTGAAGCGCCGCGCTGAAGCTACTCAGCGCGAGATCGACCGCGTGGTCGGAGGGACGCCGGCCGCGGCTGAGCCTAGCCGGGCTGGCGCCATCCGGCAACGCGGCGCTGCGATTGCCAGCATGCTGGGGGTCGAACGCCCGGTCTACGAGACCCCAGCGCAGAACATGCGTGCCGCCCAGGCGGCCGCGGATGAGCTCAAGCACTTGCAGGGCGACGAGCTACGCGAGCAACTGGAGCGCCTCCAGCAGCTCATCGACGCTACGAATGAGCAGCAGGACACGGGCAACCGTGCGGTGGGAGCAGGCCGACGGGTCAACACCCACGTGCCCCGTCGCAAGAATGGCGCGACCTCTCGGTCCCCTAGCGGCGGAGGCCGCGGGCAGCTGCGAGACCCAGGGCAGGCTGCTAGCAACAGCCAGCGTGCGCGCCGCACGATAGCGGACAGTCACCACGTGCTCCAGAACCCGGAGCCTCGACGCCGGCCGGAAGAGCGCTTGCCTCCTCGGAGGGAGAGGGCGGCCACTCCCGCGCCGCCGCCTGGTCACCCGACGCTCGGCGGCCGGCTTGGCCCCCGCGAAGCAGTCGGCGAAAATGACACACGCCACCGGATCAAGGAGCTAGCTCGGTCCCAGTTGTTGGAAGAGGAGCGCACAATCGGGCCGGCCTGCTTCGGCCCCCGCATCCGCGATGAGCCCTTTCCCAGAGGGTTCACGCTCCCCAGAGAAACGCCCAAGTACAACGGCATCATGAAGCCAGAAGACTGGCTAATCGACTACTCCACAGCAGTCGGCATCGCCAACGGCAACAAGTGCGTCGCCGTCAAGTATGTCCCGCTCATGCTTCAGGGCACGGCCCGGACGTGGCTGAACAGCCTCAAGCCCAACAGCATCAATAGCTGGATAGATTTCAGTGACGCCTTCGTCCGCAACTTCACCAGTACGTACAAGCGGCCCCCCAAGCCACGCCAACTCTCCATGTGCATTCAAGGGCCGACCGAGTCTACTCGCGACTACCTGACGTGTTGGGGCGAGCTGCGAAACTCCTGCGAGGGAGTCCACGAGGTGCAGGCCATCGAGTACTTCACCACCGGGTGCAAAGAGGGCACTCTGCTCGAGCACAAGCTCTTGTGCGACGAGCCGGCTACCTTGGACGAGCTCCTGGTCGTGGCCGACAAGTGCGCCACCGCCGACTCCTCCATGAAGTCAGAGATCTGGGTTGACGCGGCCGGCAGGGTGGTCCAGCCGGGTTCCCAAACTCCGGCTGGTGACACCAGCCGGAGCCAACAACCGAACGACAACAAGCGCAAGGCCCCGCAGCCTGCTTCCAACAGCCGGCAGGTGGCCGCTGTCGAGGATCAGCAGCCGGCCGGGCAGCCCGGCCCCAAGCGCCAGCGGGGCGGCAAGGATGCCTGGCAGCCTGCCTTCTCCTCCGAGCAAGCCCTCGATGCCCCGTGCAAGTTCCATAGCGGCGCGAAGCCGTCCAACCACACCACCCAGAAGTGCAACTGGCTCGCCCGGATTGCCAAGGGTGAGGCCCTGCCGCCTCCTCCACCAGCCGGCCAGGTAGCTCCGGCTGTTCAGCAACCGGCCCGAGCTGCTGGCATGCTTCAAGATGAGTTCCCCGAAGAGAACGCCACCTACGTCATCTTCACGAGCGAAGCCGACGACAAGCACAGCAGACGGCAGCAGCAGCGCGAGGTGAATGCTGTTAGCTCAGGGGTCCCCACCTTCATGCACTGGTCCGAGAGGCCCATCACTTGGAGCCAAGCTAACCACCCGGCTATGATGCCCTCGTCGGGTGCATACGCCTTGGTGCTGGACTCAACCTTCTCAACGGAGAGGCGGACTTGCCGCTTCAGCCAAGTTCTGATAGATGGCGGCAGCAGCATCAACATCCTGTACCGCGAGACCATGGAGCGGTTGGACATCAAGGTCAAGCAGCTTCAGCCCAGCCGGACTGTCTTCCACGACATAGTTCCCGGCCTTTCCTGCTCTCCAATCGGCAAGATCAAGATCGATGTCCTGTTCGGCGACAAGAACCACTTCCGCCGCGAGCCAATCTGGTTCGAGGTGGTCGACCTGGACAGCCCCTACCACGCGCTCTTGGGCCGCCCGGCGCTGGCCAAACTCATGATGGTCCCGCACTACGCCTACCTGAAGGCCAAGATGCCGGGTACCAAGGGCATCATCACTATTGCCGGTGGCTACCAGAAGTCGCTGGACTGCGCCACAGCCAGCAGCCAGCTGGCCGAGTCCCTCATCATCGCTCAGGAGAAGCGTCTCCTTGACCGGATGGTAGCCATGGCCAGTGAGAAGCCGGCCTTGCTGACTGATCCCAAGGAGACGAAAGCAAGGGCCTCCTTCCAGCCGGCCAAGGAAACCAAGAAGATCGCCTTGGACCCGGCGCACCCGGAGAGGTTTGTTGTTGTAGGGACCAACCTCGACCACAAATAGGAAGGCGAGCTCATCGATTTCCTCCGTGAGAATCGAGACATCTTCGCATGGTCCCCCAAAGACATGTTGGGTGTCCCGACGGATTTCGCCGAGCACAAACTACATGTGAGGCAGGATGCTAAGCCGGTCAAGCAACCCCTCCGCCGCCTATCAGAAGAGAAGAGAAGGATCGTTGGTGAAGAAATCGCCCGGCTTCTGGCAGCCGGCTTCATCATGGAAGTGTTCTACCCAGACTGGCTTGCCAACCCAGTCCTCGTCTTGAAGAAGAATAACAAGGGGCGCATGTGTATCGACTACACGAGCCTCAACAAGGCCTGCCCCAAGGATCCGTTTGCCCTGCCACGGATTGACCAAGTGATAGACTCCATGGCCGGCTGCGAGCTGCTGTCCTTCTTGGACGCGTACTCCGGCTACCACCAGATCAAGCTAGATCCGGCCGACCGCTTGAAGACCGCCTTTATCGCACCATTCGGCGCCTTCTGCTACATCACCATGACGTTCGGCCTGAGGAATGCCGGCGCTACCTTCCAACGATGCATGCAGAAGTGCTTGTTGAAGCAACTTGGCCACAACACCCACGTCTATGTGGATGACATTGTGGTGAAGACAGAGAGGCGCGGCACCCTCCTAGAGGATCTCAAGGAGACCTTCGAAAATCTGCGCCATTTTCAAATCATGCTCAACCCGGAGAAGTGCGTCTTCGGAGTGCCAGCCGGCCAGCTCCTCGGTTTCCTTGTCTCTGAACACGGCATCGAGTGCAACCCTGTGAAGATCAAGGCCATCGAGCGGATGGAGAGACCCTCCAAGCTGCGTGACGTCCAAAAGTTCACTGGGTGCCTGGCATCCCTCAGCCGCTTCATCAGTCGGCTGGGCGAGAAGGCGCTCCCCCTGTACCAGCTCATGAAGAAAACCACTTGCTTCAAGTGGAACGACCAGGCGGACAAAGCTTTTCGTCAGCTCAAGCGCATGATGTCCACGCCGCCTATCCTGGCGGCTCCGGCTGCCAAGGAACCGATGCTCCTCTACATCGCCGCCACCAGCCGAGTCATCAGCACGGTGATTGTGGTCGAGCGCCCAGAAGCCGGCAAGGTGCAGCCGGTCCAGAGGCCAGTGTATTATCTGAGCGAGGTCTTGTCCGCCTCCAAGCAGAACTACCCCCACTACCAGAAGATGTGCTACGGCGTGTACTTTGCCGCCAGGAAGCTGAAGCAATATTTCCAAGAGCACTCCATCACGGTGGTCTGGACCGCCCCCCTAGCCGAGATCATGGGCAACAGAGATGCCTCAGGCCGGGTGGCCAAGTGGGCCATCAAGCTGGCTCCCCATACCATCTCTACCAGCCCCGCACCGCCATCAAGTCCCAAGCGCTGGCCGACTTCCTAGTCGACTGGGTCGAGTCCCAATACCTGCCGCCAGCGCCGGATTCTACGCATTGGCGGATGCACTTTGACGGCTCAAAGATGCGCACCGGCTTGGGGGTCGGCATCGTCCTCACCTCTCCCAAGGGCGACAAGCTAAAGTACACGCTGCAGATCCACTTCGCCGCCTCCAACAACGTAGCCGAGTACGAGGCGCTCATCTTTGGGCTCCGACTGGCCAAGGAGATCGGCAGCCGCCGCATCCTCTGCTACGGCGACTCGGACTTGGTGGTCCAGCAGTCGTCCGGCGACTGGGACGCCAAGGACGCCAACATGGCAAGCTACCGCTTCCTCGTCCAGCAGATGAGTGGGCACTTCGATGGGTGCGAGTTCCTCCACGTGCCAAGAGCCGACAACGACGCAGCGGACGCCCTCGCCCGCATTGGCTCCACCCGGCAGGCCATACCAGTCGGCGTCTCCCTCGAATGTCAGCGCAAGCCGTCTATCAAACCGTCGCCAGAGTTCGACTCCATTTTCATGCCGGCTAACCCCGGAGCAGTCGGATCCGGCTCGGGGACCCCAGCAGCCGGCCCGAGGACTTCAGCAGGTGGCCCGGGGGCTGCACCACCAGCACCCGGCCCAGGAATTCCAGCAGGCGGCCCGGGGACTGCAGCAGTCAGCCCGGGGACTTCATTGGCACCACCAGGAGCGGTCGGCTCCAGCCCGCCGCCTCCCAACCCGGCCACCCTCGTGACAGTTGCTGTCTTCACAGTGGTGGCGGCCCCATCTTGGGTGAAGCCCATCCGCGACTACCTGGTAAGCCGCGTACTACCAGCAGACGAGGTGCTAGCCCGACAGATCCAGCGCCGGGCAGGCGCCAACACCATCGTCAACAGAGAGCTCGCCAGGCGGAGCGTGACCGGTGTTTATCAGCGCTGCGTGGAGCCGGAGAAGGGCATGGAGATCCTCAGAGACATCCACCAAGGTGAATGTGGCCACCATGTCGCCTCCAGGTCCCTCGTAGCCAAGGCCTTCCGCCATGGTTTCTTCTGGCCGACTGCATTGGACGATGCCAAGGAGTTAGTCAAGAAGTGCAAAGGGTGCCAGAAGTTCAGCACCAAGCAACACCAGCCGGCCTCTGTGCTCAAGATCATCCCCATCACCTGGCCATTTGCCGTGTGGGGTTTGGACATGGTGGGTCCTTTCAAGACAGCACACGGCGGCATGACTCATTTGCTGGTCGCCGTGGACAAATTCACCAAGTGGATAGAGGCCAAGCCAATCAAGAAGCTGAACGGTCCGACTGCCGTCACGTTCGTCGCCGACATCACCGTCCGATACGGCGTTCCACACAGCATCATCACCGACAACGACACCAACTTCGCCAAAGGCGCCTTGGCCCGTTTCTGTGCAAACCAGGGTATCCGACTGGACCTAGCGTTCGTTGCCCATCCGCAGTCAAACGGCCAGGTAGAGCGAGAAAACGGCCTCATCCTGTCCGGCATCAAGCCCCGCCTGATCGAGCCACTGGAGCGATCGGCCGGCTGCTGGATCGACGAGCTGCCGGCCATCCTCTAGAGTCTTCGGACCACGCCCAACAGATCAACCGGCTTTACGCCCTTCTTCCTCGTGCACGGTGCCGAGGCTATCATCCCCACGGATATCGAGTTCGACTCGCCTCGTGTCACTATGTACACGGAGGCGGAAGCAAAGGAGGCACGAGAAGACGGTGTCGACCTGCTGGAAGAGGCCCGGCTGCTAGCGTGCAGCCGGTCCGCCATCTACCAGCAGAGCCTGCGCCGCTACCACAACAAGAAGGTCAAGCCACGTACATTCCGCGAAGGCGACCTTGTGCTCCGCCTGATCCAGCGATCAACTAGCCAGCACAAGCTCGCAGCACCTTGGGAAGGCCCCTTCATCGTCAGCAAGGCCCTGGGCAACGACTCATACTACCTCATCGACGCCCAAAAACCCAGGGCACGCAAGCGAAGCACAGCCGGCGAAGAGACGGAGCGGCCATGGAACGCGAACCTACTCCGTCCATTTCACAGTTAAAGCGAGTGTATGTACCATGCCAACTTTTGTATTAAGTAAGGACCTCAGGTCCCCCGAGATGCACTCGGGGGCTACCTTTTTATCCATGAGATAAGCTTATACCATGAATTGACTTTTTTTTATATTCTTGCCCCGTCCGGGTTCCGGTCAGCCGACCCAGGGGCTCGCCGTCTTGGCTTAAGTTCGCACCAGCCGGAGCCGACTAGTAGTGTGCCGACGCCAAAGCCCTCTCTTCGCTCCATGTCGCAGCTCGCAGCGCAGCTGTCCGACTGGCAAGAGTCAAAGGCCGGAAACGCTGTCCACACGAAAAACGACAAAGGAAAACGCCGACTACGGCCAAGCCGGCCTCTCGCCTCCCTCGCCCGGCTGATCAGCAGCCGGCAGGCCGACTTCTCGCTCGACTAAGCTACGCTCTAAGCGGCTAAAGTAACTTGCCCGTTCTAAACGACCAAGTCCTTGACCCAGCCACAGACCGCAGCGCGGCTGTCCGGCTGGCAAGGAGGCGGCCAAGGGAACGCGGCGAAGGAAAAAGCCAAAGAGGGCAAAAGCAAACTCAAGCTAGAACCCGGCAACACATGCAAAATGTGGGGATTTAAACTTTGTACATTGCAAAAGGGCCCAAGGCCAGCATTCATCAAGTTTCAAAATACACCCCCAGTGGGTGGAACCGCGCATAACTGACATTGTTTTCAAGCACGAAGAAAACTCGAAAAAAGATAACAGGCCATCTAGGCGGACGGCCCCTCGAGCTGCACGGACTGGTCGGCGGCGGGCGTAGCTCCGGCTGGTGGGGCTGCCGACTGTGGAGTCTCGGCCTGGCGGTCGGCGGCGGCTGACGTGGTCTCTGGCTGGTCGCTAGTCGGCGCTGGGTCGGACCGAGTCCGGCTGGTAGCTCCGCCGTCCGGTGAGACGTGGCCGCCTTCCTCGTCCTCGTCGCCCTCGTCACCTTCGTCGCTGGAGGCGATCTCCTCCGCCGAGTCCTCCCCGTCCGACGGGTTCAGACCGAACCAAGACGGAGGAACCACGGCGCCGTCATCTCCCCGCTCCGGGACGAAGACGTCGACATCAGCATAGTCGGCGATGGCCGCCGCGCGGACGGTGATGTCCTCGTGCTGTGCCGCCAGCTCCGGCAGCGCCTCTTGGCGAAAGGTCGCTAGCTGCGCCAGGCGCACATCGGGGTACCAGGCCTTGACGAACTCTAGAGCCTTTGCAGCCCCGGACCGCGCCGCGGAGCTCTTCTAGGCTTCAAGCCGGCTCGCCGCCACCTCCAGCCAGTCGGCCGTCTGACTGGGAGTCCTCGGGATCTGAGCACCCGGCCACAAGCTTTCCAAGACCTGCGACCCGGCGCGCTGAAGCCGGTGGAGCAGGCGGCGCGTGGGTTCGAGGCGCATCTGGACGGCTGTGAGCTGTTCGCCCACGGTCCAAGGCCGGTCCTGCGCGATCTCCTTGCCCTCCCGCCTTTGCTCCTCGCGCTGGGCCTCGATCACCATGTTGACGGAGACGGAGTAGCCCGGGAGAAACTCTGCTCAAGAAGAAGACAAAGATGTCAGAGGCCGGCTTCCAGCGACAGCCGACAGCTAACAATCAGCAACCCATAACCCAGAGAAGAGAGACGCACCGTCAAGCATGTCCTCGATCACGGAGTAGCCGCCATCAAGGAGCTTCTCCCTCTCGGCCCAGTCTGAGCGTTGAGTCTCGAACTCGGCCGTCAGGCGCTCTTCGTCCGCCTCCAGCATCCGGACCTGGTTCGCGTGGCGTTTGGCCTGCTCCGCCAGCTCCTTCTCCAGCCGGTCGCGAGCCGCGGCCTCCTGGTCGCGCTCCTGCACCAAAACCCGGAGCTGGCCCTCGAGTTCGGCCACGCGCTCCCTCAACTGGGCAGTGGCCGCTGCAAGAAGAAGACACAAATCATCATCATCTACTTCGACAAAAACGAAAACAAGCCTACCAGAAAAGATTCGGCCCGAGTGCTCAACAGTCGGCCCGAATCTCGGGGGCTACACCCAGTGGGTGCGCTGGCGCGCCCCCACTGAAAGCCGGCTTACTTACTTCGGCTCTGAGCCAGCTCAGTAGTCCGGGTGGTGAGCGTCCAGTTCTGCGTATTGTACGTGGCCGCCCGCATGTTGTGGTAATCCTGCAACAGCAGCAAGCATTTCAGCCAAAGGAAAGAACACCTTGGAGTTCCAACCCGCCTGCTCAGCAGCCAGCTCGGAACTCGGGGGCTACACCCAGTGGGTGCGCTGGCGCGCCCCCACGGAAGACTACAAGACAACAAAAAATAGCAAAATAAGGTGTACGTACCCGGACGGCCGACCCGTCGCCAACAGCTCCTCCCTCGCCCTCTGTAGAGTGGCGTTCTGGGCGAGGAACTGATCCTCCAGGTCGCGCACCGCCAGGTTCAAGGCGGCCGAGCCGGCCCCCGCCACCCAGCCTGAAGGAGGGGCGCTCGTGGCCCCGGCGTCGGCTCCCCGCGAGCTCGAGGCCGCAGCCTCCACCTGCCGCCTGGACTCTGATGTCGCCCGCCGGTGCGCAGGAGCGCGCGCCACCAAGGCCTGGTTGGGCTCGCCGCTTCCTCGTCCGCCGGCTTCCGGCGCGCGCTAGGGCTCCTCCACCTCCGGGATGACGGTGTCGGGGGCCACAAGCTCCGGCATCGACTGGTCGGCCCCGGCCGCCCCAGGCGGCGTCTGGTTCTTCGCCGTCTCCACCTCCGGCTGTACGAGGGTGACGGTCTTCGGGACCTCGCCGCCAGCCGGATCCGCCGTCCCCCTGGCGCCGGCCCCCGCATGCGCCTTGGTCGCCGCCTCCGCCTCCGCTTCCGCCGCGACCCGGGCCTCCGCCTGCGCTGCCTCCTCAGCCTGGGCGTCGGCCCGCGCCTTCTCCGCGGCCTCCTACGCCTTGCACGCCTCGTGCGCGTTCCTCTCCTGCGCCTCCCGGAGGGCAGCAGCTGGATCCGGATGCCGAGCATCCACGGAGCCGTCCACTGAGTCCATCAGCGAGGCGGATGAAGCCCGTGTGATGGCGAAGGCCGTCCTGCTCAACAAGAAAGGAAAGATGAGGAAACACCCAAAGAAAGAGGGAAAACATGAAGTCAGAGCGACAAGTGCGCTTACCCGGACGTGAGCGGCATGGGTTTGGGCCCCTTCCGGGCGGCGGCCACCTTCTGGGCCTTGTGTCGTCTGGTGGCGTCCGCCTGTTTGGCCTTCTTGGCCGGGTGGCTGTCGTACCTCCCGGCCAGGTGGCGCTTGTGCCCATCGGGTGCGGCTGCCGGCCGTGGCGTAGAGGTTCCGGCTCCTGTTCCCGCGCCCCCCTAGGCGGGCACCACTCCTCGTCGCCTTCATCATCGTCCGGCCAAGCCCGGACATCGCCGATTCCTCCTCCTCTGCCTCCTGCGGAGCCGCCCGCTTCGAGGCCACTAGCTCCCCCGCCGCCTCCTGTGGAGCCGCCTGCCTCGGGGCCGCCCGCTCCTTCGCCACCTCCTCCAGCGACCTCCTCGTCGCCGCCTTCCTCCATGGCGGCTGCCCCCAGCTCAGGATCCTTGGCGTCGCTATCCTCACGGTCCGACATCCACTCGTGGCCAGGAGCCGGCGTGCCTTGGCCCGCGAAGCGCTGCCACAAAAAGCCGACTGGTCAAGACTGAGAGACAAAGAATATTGTGAGTAAAGTAGCCGGATCTGGTACTTATCGCTGGAGGGGGGTTGGCCCGACTGTAGGGCTCCTTGCCGATACGCCACTCCGCCTCGCTGAGCTTGCAGTTGGAGATGTCGTTGACATGGCGGACCACCTCCACCCTCGGCATCTCCTTGGTGGACATCCGGCATGGATCCCGGCGGCCGCTCATCTGGCTGATGAGGTGTGGCCGAAGCTGAAGTGGCGATACCCGGCGCATGATGAAGCCGGCCAGCAGGTCGGCCGGCTTGAGCCCCTCCCGGCTTGTCATCTCCGCCAGCCGGGCGAGGATGCTGCCGATGGGGCCCGACAGGGGGTGCTTGGGCGGCTGCTGTTGCCAGTTGTCGCGCGGCCCAGCAGGCGGCCCAGGCATGAAGGCCGGCAGGTTGATGTAGTCGATGTTCCGGAGATTCCGTACGTAGAAGTATGACTTCTGCCAAAGCTTGGCCGACTCGAGCAAAGGGATCGACGGGAAGCGCGTGCCGCCTCCTGAGCGCCTCACAGCCACACACGCCCTGCACTGGGCCAGCTCCTCCTTCGCCGACGTACCTAACTTGAGGTAGAAGAACCTACCCCAGAGCTCGATAGTCGGAAAGACGTCGAGGTATCCCTCGCAGAAAGTAACGAAGGCGGAGAGGCACACCGCCGTGTTGGGGGTGAGGTGGTGCGGCTGCAGTCGGTAGAAATGGAGAAACTCATGGAAGAAGCCGCTGGCCGGGAGCGCGAAGCCGCGGAGGAAGTGAGCGCGGAAGACGACGTACTCACCGGGCTCCGGCCGCGGCGAGATCTCCGGCTAGGGGGGGATGCGCACGCCCACGTTGTCAGAGCGAGGCAGCCACCTCGTCGCGCGGAGGAAGTCGACATGGTCGTCGTGGACGTTAGACCCCAGCCATCCGCTTTTCGCCATGGCGCGGGGACAGCGAGGAGGAGCTCGACGGATAAGAAGACGGTGGGCGACACGGCGACGACGCGAGGCGGCGGAGCCGCAACGGTGACGGCGGCGGAGTGGCTGCTTTGGCGGAGCAGCAACTGCGGCTAGGCGACAGCGACCCGGGAGGCAGCCACGGAAGCACTTCGGCGGCGGCGGAGCTGCACTGCGGCAGCAATGGCAAAGGGAGAAGAGAGAGTGGGGAGGGGGCGCGCGTGCGTTCTGCCACCCCTCCTCCTATTCCCCCTCTTTATAGCCGGCGAAGGCGAAGCCGAGGCGACGTGGGGGCGTGGAATTAAATGCGCCCCGCGCCCCGCACGACCCCGCGTATTCCGCGCGGTTAATGCGCCGCAGAAGGGCAACCGCCCGCCTCGACCGCAGCGGATCCGCGCGCGGGCCGAGGCCCTGTAGCGGCGGGCCCCGGCCTGCGGCAGTGTCTCGTCGCGCGCGTGGGATGGCAGGCCGGCCTGGCTTGCGGACGCCGCGTGGCGTGCGTGCGGCGGGCGGCGCCGCCTCGACTCCCGCATGTCGATTTGAATTCCACCAGGCAGCCGCAGCCGCGGCCGGCTCCTAGCGTCCGGTTCCTCCCAGCCGGACGGAGCAGAAGGCAGAAGACCACTCGAAGGGGAAACTGCTGAGGCCCTCTGACTGCTAAAGCCGTAGAACCTCACCAGCTTCGGGGACTACTGTCGGGGGGATAGACCCCGGGTAGCCTCATCAGCACTTAATCATATTTCAAGACATCAGGGCTGGCCAAGCCCCTTAGTCCGACTGGTCATAAGACCGGCCTCCGGGGCCGGACGGGACCGGAGGGCCGCCTCCTAAAAGACGGCGGGCCCCAAGAAGCGGTTGAAGCTAGAAGGCCGCCTTCTAGAAGACGGCGCGTTCCAGAAGGCGACGTACCCCGGAAGACGACGCACTCTAGAAGGCGGCGAGGGTACGGGCCAGCTCCTAGCAGGCAGCACGTCCCCTCCCTAAGAGTTTGAGCCCGACCAGGAGACAAGCTGGGGCATGGCCACAGTGCGCCATGCCTCCCCCAAGTCACGGCCGCATGACTATAGTAGGCGCCGCCAGGCGGCCGCCGACCCGCCCGGCGCGGCGTTGTAGCCATGGCGCGCCCGACACGGCCTCCGTCAGCACGGACGGCACCGCAGTGAAGAGCCGTCAGCGGGGCCCGCAGGCGGCGGGCCCCACCTGTCGGCCGGTTCCCCGGCAGCCGGCAGGGCCTAGCAGAGGCGGGCCCCAGCAACTGGTGGAGAACCTGGCCCCCATGGACGCTGGCAGCCGGGGCCTACCACCCGGCCATATTACCATTGTACCCCTGGGGGGTTAGCCTATAAAACCCCCCTGGCCACACCCATGCAAACGGTTCCCCTCATGTTCCACTTCAGTTCTACACACACCATAGCCAGGGAGGGGAGGGAGCTAGCCTTGCCCTTCTTCCTCCTCTGGCCGAACAGCTCTAGGAGCACCATTGTACCCTTTGCTTCATAGTGATCATGCGGAGACCCCGTAGAGCAGGAGTAGGGGTTTCATCTCTTAGGAGAGCCCCGAACCTGGGTAGATCTCGTGTCCATACGAGCTTGTGCCCACTCCCGCTTCCAGGACCAGACGACGATCTCATGGCCCCAACCATGATAAGCCACCCCCTGGCATCTGTCGAGATTTTACCACGACAGGACGTGATGCCTATATAATGATCATTGCCTGGATATCGTCATGATTATTTGAAGTTCTATCAATTGCCCAACAGTAATTTGTTTACCCACCGTTTGCAATTTTTCTCAAGAGAAGCCACTAGTGAAACCTACGGCCCCCGGGTCTCTTCTTTAATATATTTGCCTTTGCGATCTATTTTTATTTGCTTTTATTTTCAGATCTATTAATCCAAAAATACAAAAATACCTTGCTGCAATTTTTACTTATTTCTTTTATCTCGCGTTCCCGTGAGATCTATTTATCCAATCTACTACAATTTTACCTATCCTTTTACCCGTGAGGGATTGACAACTCCTCTCTTACGTCGGGTTGCAAGTATTTGTTCTTTGTGTGCAGGAGCTGTTTACGTGGTGTTGCGTGGTTCTCCTACTGGTTCGATAACCTTGGTCTCATCACTGAGGGAAATACCTACCGTTGCTATGCTGAATCATCCCTTCCTCTTTGGGGAAATACCGACGTAGTTCAAGCAAACATCAAAAGGAATTTCTGGCGCCGTTGCCGGGGAGACATCATCAACATCAACCAGGTTCCTAATCACAAATCTCATCTCCTTGCAATTTACATTATTTGCCATTTGTCTCTCGTTTTCCTCTCCCCCACTTCACAAAAATTTGCCGTTTTATTCGCACCTCTTTTTTTTTGTTCGCCTTTTTCTCGTCAGATCTCATGTTTGCTTGTGTTGCCATGTGCCTTCTATTTGCTTGCATCTTCGCTTGCTAAAAATCTATTGATATGGATCCTCATCCACTTGCTAATCTTTTCAAAAGATCCAATTATGATGAACCAATTGCTAGTGAATTGAGTTCACTAGATTATCTTTATGAAGTTTTGCTTGAGATTTATGAATCTGAAAATTGTGATGAAGTGCTAAAAGAAGAAATTTATGAAGTGATTCACGATAGCTCCTTGAATGAAAAGCATGATTGCAATGATGTTACCATAAACTCTATTAATTTCAATTGTGATAATAATATGCAAAACCCCAAGCTTGGGGATGCTAATTTTGATATGTCCACTACTTTTTGCAATGATCATGATAGGGGTGATTCTTCTTATGATCTTGAAAATTTATTTATGCCTCATGATGAATATGCTATTGATAATAATTTTTGCAATAATATTGAAAGTGGGTTTGGAAGAGCGTCAACTTTAAGTAAAAATAATCCCACATATTTGGAGAGTGTTCAACCTTATGAATTTTTTTATAAAAGTGGGCTTGGAGAGGTCATGACTTTATTTGATGATAATCCCACTATTTTGGAAGAGTGTCAACTTTGCATGCATGTGGATCAAGAAGAGAATATTTTATTTGATAGTTATATTGTTGAATTTGATTATGATCCTACATGTAATTATTATGAGAGAGGAAAATATGGTTGTAGAAATTTTCATGTTACTAAATTACCTCTCGTTATGTTGAGATCATCAATGTTTTATTCCTCTTCTTTGCATATGTTAGATGTTTCTTGTCTTGATAATTTGTTTGCTTATCAAATTCCTATGCATAGAAAGCATGTTAGACTTAAAAAATTTAGTCACAAGTTTTATGATGCTCTCTTTATGCTTCAATTCTTGTCTTTCATGTGAGCATCGTTGAAATCTTATGCCTAGCTAGGGGCATAAAACTATAGCGGTCGTTGGGAGGCAACCCAACTTGTATCTTTTTGCTTTTTGGTTTTCTTGCTTTTTTCAATAAAATACCCAATTATGCCTCTGATTATATGTGTTTTGTGGTTTAAATTAGTGTTTGTGCCAAGCAAAGCCTTTGGGATGATTTGGGTGATAGTCGATTTGATCTTGCTGAAAAATAGAAACTTTTGCGCTCAAGAAAACAATTCTTATTTTTAACAGAAGAGTCATTTTAATTTGATTCTTTTTGCAGAAGATTAATAAATAAATTTATCACGTTTTCCTAATTTTTCAGAATTTTTGGAGTTACATAAGTATTCTAAGTTTTCATATTGCTACAGACTGTTCTGTTTTTGACAGATTCTGTTTTCTTTGCGTTGTGTGCTTGTTTTGATGATTCTATGGTTTCCTTTGGAGAGTTTTTTCCATAGAAAAGTTGGAATACAGTAGATATAATGCAAAAATAAAATATGAATGGGTTTGCAACAGTACTTATAGTAGTGATTTGCTTCCTTATACTAATGGATCTCACGAAGGTTTTGTTGAGTTTTGTGTGATTGAAGTTTTCAAGTTTTGGGTGAGATTACGATGGATGAAGGAATAAGGATTAGCAAAAGGCTAAGCTTGGGGATGCCCGAGGCACCCCAAGATAATATTCAAGAAGTATCAAGAAACTAAGCTTGGGGATGCCCCTGAGTGGCATCCCCTCTTTCTTCTAACGACCATCGGTATTTTACTTGGAGCTATATTTTTATTCATCACATATTATGAGTTTTGCTTGGAGCGTCTTGTATGATATGAGTCTTTTATTATTTTGCTTTTTATTTTAAGTCTTGAATCCTTGCTGGACACACATTTTTGGGAGAGCCAAAAAATTATGCTATCCTTGCTCCTATACTTCACTTAAATTTTTATGAGCTATGGAATTGCTCTAGTGCTTCACTTATATCTTTTTGAGCACGGTGTGCTTTGTTATTTTCGAAGAAATGCTCTCATGCTTCACTTAGATTTATTTTGGAGTTAGTAAAATTTTAAAGAAATTCTCTCTTGCTTCACTTAGATTAATTTGAGAGAAAGAAATATTATGCTCATGTTCTTCACTTATATTTGTTTGAGCTTATTAAAAGCAACATATGAAACTAGTTCCAAAGTGATAGATATCCAAGAAGGATATAATAAAAACTTTCATGAAGATCATTGGACAAAATAAACTTGATTCTTAGTAATAGTTTTGAGATATGATGATAGTGATATGTGAGTCATGTTGATGAGTAATTATGCTTTAGTAAGAATATTGGTGTTAAGGTTTGTGATTCCCTATGCAAGCACGAAAGTCAATAGTTATGCAATGAAATTATATCTTACTTGTGGTGCATTATTTGGTGTTAATTATGATTAATGCTTGCTTACGAGATTTTTCGTTTCTTGGTTGGGCGCTTCTCAATCTTTTTGCTAGCCTTCATTTGCACTAAGTATGATCACTACTTGTGCATCCAAAACCCTTTAAACCAGTTTTGCCATATGAGTCCACTATACCTACCTATATGCGGTATTTCCGTGCCGTTCTAAGCAAATTTGTATGTGCCATCTCTAATTTTCAAAATAAATTTCTCTTTTGTGTGCTCGTACCGCTCGCGAGGCGGTGAGGGGTGGCCGATATTTTCCATTAGATTTGTTATTCTCACGATGAGTGTTTATTCACTTGTCATTGCACGAGAGTACGGCAAAGGTATTAGGGATGCCCAGTCCTGAAATGAAAAATGAATTTACTTTATGTTGTCAAATAATAAATTCCTTGGAAAGTGTTGGTATGAAGGGCACCCGTGGATACGACTAGCCATGGAAAGTGAAAGAAATGGTGAAAAAAGGAATAAAGTTTAATTTCTGTTTGGGAACCGCCTATGATATATCTAGCATGGAAAGTATTGGGAACTCTAAGTCATTTTCGTTGGTGGGAAAAGTATGCCTCTCAAAATGTTTTTATCTCTCAATTTAAGCTTTGAGCTCTGGCACCTCTACAAATCCCTACTTCCCTCCGCGAAGGGCCTTTCTTTTACTTTATGCAATTTTTATTTTTATTTGAGTCTCCATCTTCTCTTATAAAGCACCAACTAAGGGGCACTATGATCGTACTTGAGCATTGGGTGTAGCTAATATTCGAGTGTGTTTCATGAATGGATCAATGATTGAGCATAATGGGCTAGGGATAACTTGCTTTAGTGTTGATATTTTGAAAGACATGGTTGCTTGTTGATATGCTTGAGTATTAAAGTCCTCATGTCAAAACTAGACTATTGCTTTGAACCATATAAAAGTCCAAATGTCCATGCTACAAAGAAAAGAATATGTGATGAACATGTTAGGCAGTAAGGATGGCAATTTTACCCATGGAAAGCCGACCCAAATGGATAGGGTTTGGATATGCTTTTGTGTCCATGGGTGGCACCCAAACCCGACCCAATTATTCGTGGGTAGGGCATGGATATAATCTTGTACCCGTGGGTATACCCAAACCCGCCCCGATAGTATGATTTAATGGGCAAAAATCTGCTATCCCTACCCCACAGTCACATGTCGCTCTACAATTTGACACTTTTTTAATCTAAAACATGCAAAAGAAATTGCACAATCCCCGTCATCAGAGGCGGAGGACGAAACTTTTTTGAGGTGGGGCGAACTCTTAAGCCAAAAAAAAATTGTGCACAACCAACATAAATAATATGAACCAACAGTGCACACCAATATTTTCATATAATCCTAAACAGAATAGCCAAGTACAATGGAAATGCAAACATATTTTAAATAGACGAACAACCTAAAACATACCGATAAGTAAGCTTTAATGGCGTGTAGAAGACCCAGGCAACGGTAGTGCCCTACCCTTCTTGTGAAAATCTTCCTTAATTTTACCAAGATCAAGACTTTTGAATATCCCTCGCTCAATGTAACACACCATCAAGTCATTAAGCCAGCCATCGGACATCTTGCTGCGCAACTCGGTCTTGATGATTTTCATTGCTGAAAAAGCCCTTTCAACTGTTGCCGTCGCTACCGGTAGTAGCAATGCCAACTCAATGAGGCGATACACCGTGGGAAACATGATGCGCCTTTCAAGTTCAACCATCTTTTTAGCTAGGCTTGCAATATCACGACAATCTCTAAAATCTTCAATTCTTCTCATATGAATAATGAATAGGTCAAGATGATCTTGTATATGTTCATGGTCATAATTAGAGAAATCCTCATGATATATCTCTGTGAGTCGAGCAAGCTTATTGATATTGAACCTAGAAAATGAGTCTCTTGGGTCAAGACAAGAGAAGTTCTGGAGGAGCTCTGAAGATACCTCATTAAAACGATGATCAAACTCCGTGATGATGGAGTCTATAGCGACATAGAAGGTGTCCACACGGAAAAAATGATCAGCAGTGACATTGTTTCTTCCACCTTTTCTTGATTTTCCCCATTTTGTGAAGGTGTCATCCATACTTGGTATTGGAATTTCATTTTTGGTGCAAAATGCTTTGACATCTTCCAAGAGTGGCTCCCAACCATCATTTCTCCAATTGATCAAACGTGTTCTCACATCCGTAACCAATGACATCGCCTGAAATGATACAATTGTGAGTTTAGATGCAACTCTACTTACATGAACAAAACATATCAAGCAAACTAGATACATATAACATACTCTATCTGTCTATCACATACCTAAACAACATTTTGATCCTTCTTTTGCAATAGAAGAGATAGATCATTTGTCATACAAAGGATTCTTAACATCATCTTTAGGATGAACACAAAGCTGAACGTCTCCATTTGATGAACCAAACCTCCTGCCCTGCATGGTACACGCACATCCTCCTCAACAATGCCCAAAACTTCTATCACTGCATCCCACATTGATTCAATGCGAGATAAAGTTGTGTAGTGAGAGCCCCATCGTGTATCTCCAGGTCTGACCAATGATGTTGCTTGATTTTTCCCTCTTCCCGTGGGCATCTCACCCCTCTCAATCTTATCCAAAAGAATCTGCTTCTGCTTATCAAGCAATTTATCCTTCCTCCTGCAAGATGAACCACTGACATTGACAATCATGGTCACATACTCAAAAAAATCTTCAACACCCTTGCAACATCTCGAAACAGCAACAACTACCAATTGTAGTTGGTGGGTAAAGCAGTGAACATAGAAAGCATACGGATTCTCATCGCGTATTAACTTTTGAAGGCCGTTGAATTCTCCTCTCATATTAGATGCACCATCATACCCTTGCCCTCGCAGTCTTGCAACAAGAAAACCATGTTTACCAAAAACCTCCAACAGAGCCTTCTTTAAAGATACTGATGTTGTATCTGGGACATGCTTGATACCCAAAAATCTTTCAATGGTCTCTCCTTTTTTACTCAAAAACCTATAGGAAAAACATACAATGAGTTTACCCACTCTACTACTCTAGATTGAACAAAAATAAATAAATGCAGAAGTAATTAAAATACTTAAACATGTACCTCACAACCACGGCAATTTGCTCTTTCACTGAAATATCACGGCACTCATCAATAAGAACAGTGAAAAGACAACCATCCATCTCTTCTTTGATTGCTTTGGTGACCGCCATTGCACAATATTTAGCAAGTTCTTTTTGCATGCTTCCTGAAGTCATTTTGGCATTTTTAGGACATAGCTCATCAAATGCAAGTTTCACTTCCGGGCACCTTTCTTTGACCCAATCAAGTAACTCTAAAAAATTCCCCTTGTTCAAAGAAGCAGCGGATTCATCATGCCCACGGAATGGTTCACCTTGCAATGCTAGATAACTTACAATGCCCAAAGATGTATCTACACGAGTTTCATACTTGACTAGTGACTCTTTGTTGTAAGTTGTTACTTTAGTTTTCAAACTTGCCCTTTGATCTTTGAAATCTTCATGTGCTGTCTTTGACATATTGTGGATGCTAGTTGCCCCACCGACATGCTTACGGAATGCTGCGACTGCATTTTTCCAATTGTCATACCCCAATTTGGAGAAAACCTCATAACCAAATTTATCATCCATTCGGTCATGTTTAAAAAGAAAACAATAGTGACAGTAAGCTTTTTTCTTGGAAACACTATATTCCAACCATTCAAAATCCTTATACCATGCTGCTCGAAAGCACCTTTCATCTTTATTTGATGGAAAATTGGGACAAATTGGTTGAGTTGGACCCATCTCAATGTAAGCAAATCTAACATCATCTCTAATATTGGGGCTAAATCTATCAAGTGGTATGCGAAGTCCTGGATCATCCTTTATGTAATCCATTGAAAAAACGGTTATACCTTCATCTCCTAGAACCTCAACATTCTCCTCAACTATGGCTTCCACGGAATCTGGAATCTCTTCTTCCACTTGTTGAGAGGGCAAAGAATTTGCATTCTCTGTTTCCACGGTATTTGCTTGATTTTGATGAACAGATTGGCCCGGAGCATTGCCACTTTCCCTGGTACTTGGATTGGAGTTGGAGCTGCTGCGACTACCACCAAGTACCTCAAAGTATCTCTTCAAATCTGCAATTCATCACATAAAATCTGCAATTAATCACTGCATTCTATCCTCTTCGCCCTTCCCCGTCCGAAAATTCAGAGAAATACCTATGCCCTTCTTCTTTGCCATTCCTTTCCCCTTCCTGTCCATCTTCTCTTTCTGGCGGTCGGGAACTGGCCCTCACGCCGTCACACGTGCTCCGGCTGGCTACCGGCACCGGGAACAGCGTGCCCTCCTACTGACCGTCGACCTTGCGCAAGCTCCTAGCCGCCAGGAAGAGGCCCCCGCCCCCACGCGCGCTCAAAGCTCCTGCTGGCCGCCGCGGCGCCGCCCCCGCGCTCGCTGCTACTGGCCGTCACCCCCTCGCGGCCTCGCCTAAGCTGCTGCTTGCTGCCGCCTCGGCGTGCCGTGCCGCCGCTAGGGTTCGTCTTTTCTCCCGTGGACGAGTGGATGGAGCGAGCGCGTGGCGGCTTGGACGACTCACGACTGGATCCAGACTGGATCGATAGATCGAGCGAGGCTGTGCGCGTGCGTCGCATGTGGGCTGGTGAGGTTGGTTTGGGCCGGCCTGATAAGCTGTCCACCTTAAATCACAGCCCAACAAAACGTTTGACGATAATTACTAGCGGTCAAACAAACCAGATCGATGTATATACGTATACCTAGTAAAAAATTACGAAAAATCAAGGTAGGGCGAGCGCCCCACCTCGCCCTACCGTGTCCTCCGCCTCTGCCCATCATAACTTTTATTAGTTGACATTTAATCCCCTCCCTAACATACTACAACACTCCTTATTTTTTATCTCCTTGTTAAATGACTCGTCATTCTCATCTATTACAAAAATACTAAATGATCTTAGGTTGTTAGTGGACATTGATTTACCATAAGTTGATGTTTACCATAAGTGAGGCCTAGCCTGCCACGAGGTGAAGAATGAAAGAGCTTATGTTAACATTGTGTTATGTCTTATTTATATGTCTCGAGAGGACCCAATGGATATCCAGTGGATATGGATATCCATCAGGTTTGGACATGGACACAAGTTTTCACCCATGGATTTTTTCATGGGCGGGCAAAAACCGTCTTCATGGATATGGATATGGATTTGATAATGTTCAACCCGATCCAAACCCGACCCATTGCCATCCTTATTAGGCAGCATTCCACATCAAAAATTATGTTTTTATCATTTACCTACTCGAGGACGAGCAGGAATTAAGCTTGGGGATGCTGATACGTCTCCAATGTATCTATAATTTTTGATTGTTCCATGCTGTTATATTATCATTTTTGGATGTTTTACAATCATTTTATATCAACTGTATATCAGTTTTTGGGACTAACCTATTGACATAGTGCCCAGTGCCAGTTGCTGTTTTCTGCTTGTTTTTTACATCGCAGGAAATCAATACCAAACGGAGTCCAAATGCAGTGAAACTTTTTGGAGATTTTTTTTGGACCAGAAGACATCCAGTGGGCCAAAGAAGTACCGAAGAGGGGGCCCGAGGTGAGCACAAGACACCGGGGGGCGCCTGGGCCCCCAGGCGCGCCCTGGTAGGTTGTGCCCATCTCGGAGACCTCCCGCACCGCTTCTTTGCTCTATAAATACCCCAATATTCCAGAAACCCTAGGGGAGTCGACGAAAATCAATTCCAGCCGCCGCAAGTTCCAGAAACCACAGATCCAATCTAGACACCATCACGGAGGGGTTCATCATCCTCATTGGTGCCTCTCCGATGATGCGTGAGTAGTTCATTGTAGACCTACGGGTCCGTAGTTAGTAGCTAGATGGCTTTCTCTCTCTCGTTTGATTCTCAATACAATGGTCTCTTGGAGATCTATTTGATGTAACTCTTTTTGCGGTGTGTTTGTTGGGATCCGATGAACTTTGAGTTTATGATCAGATCTATGTTTTTATCCTTGAAAGTTATTTGAGTCTTCTTTGATCTCTTATATGCATGATTGCTTATAGCCTCATATTTCTTCTCCGATATTTGGGTTTTGTTTGGCCAAATTGATCTATTTATCTTGCAATGGGAAGAGGTGCTTTGTGATGGGTTCGATCTTACGGTGCTTGATCTCAGTGGCAGAAGGGGAAACGACACGTATGTATCGTTGCTATTAAGGATAACAAGATGGGGTCTATTTCTACATAAATAGATCTTGTCTACATCATGTCATCGTTCTTATTGCATTACTCTGTTTTTCCATGAACTTAATACACTAGATGCATGCTGGATAGCGGTCGATGTGTGGAGTAATAGTAGTAGATGCAGGCAGGAGTCAGTCTACTAATCTTGGACGTGATGCCTATATAATGATCATTGCCTGGATATCGTCATGATTATTTGAAGTTCTATCAATTGCCCAACAGTAATTTGTTTACCCACCATTTGCTATTTTTCTCGAGAGAAGCCACTAGTAAAACCTATGGCCCCCGGGTCTCTTCTTTAATATATTTGCCTTTGCGATCTATTTTTATTTGCTTTTATTTTCAGATCTATTAATCCAAAAATACCTTGCTGCAATTTTTACTTATTTATTTTATCTCGCGTTCCCGCGAGATCTATTTATCCAATCTACTACAATTTTACCTATCCTTTTACCCGTGAGGGATTGACAACCCCTCTCTTCCGTCGGGTTGCAAGTATTTGTTCTTTGTGTGCAGGAGTTGTTTACGTGGTGTTGCGTGGTTCTCCTACTGGTTCAATAACCTTGGTCTCATCACTGAGGGAAATACCAACCGTTGCTGTGCTGCATCATCACTTCCTCTTTGGGGAAATACTGACGTAGTTCAAGCAAACATCAGTCCTCGGCGCCGATGATTGTCCATGCAGGGTGCGAGCGCCTTTGGAGGGGCGCTATGCACTGGCACAGGAACTCCTTCGCCACCATTGCTCCTGTGAGTTTGGCAGCCCGCAGCTCCGCCATCCTCAGCACGAGCGGCCCCAACCTCGTGTCGACGAGATCCTGGTGCTCCCACCCGGAGCTCTTCATAGCTGGCGCATCAGGGATCTGAAGGAGGGGGTTGTACTACTTGGCGTCGACATAGACCCAGCATGCCCGGTAGCCCTCCACCTTCCTCAAGACCTTCATGTCGATCATGCGGTTTGCCATCCCGCCGTCGAGGCGGAACGAGGCACATCCAGAGCGCTGCTTCTCCGTGGTGACCCATAGGTTGTAGAAGACCCTGAAGACCACCACTGAAGGCAGCACCCCCAGAAACCCCTCGCAGAGGTAGGCGAAGATGGCGAGGACAAGGATGGAGTTGGGCTGGAGGTGCAGCAGGTGGATCTGGTACTGGCTCAGGATGGCGCAGAGGAAGACAGAGAAGGGCGACACCAGGCCCGTGTAGATGGAGTGGTAGAAGATCGGGATCGTGGTCACCTCCAACTCCGCCACCGACCGCGACGCCGGCCAGATGTGTGTGGCCCCCGACTTGCTGTGGGCACTTGCCACCATCGGGTGCACCTTGTCCAGCCCCTCCTGGTTGAGGATGGTGGACAGAAGCAGCGCCGGCTCCAGCGGTGGTGCCGGCTCCGTGCCCTTCGCATCGGTGGACTTCTTGGCTGCCTTGGGAGCCATGGCGGTAGAGAGAAGTGGAAGCAGATTGGGAACAGGAGGAAGAAGGGGCAGAGGAGCAGTGCGTGGGAAGGCGAGGCGTGCGAAAAGGCAATGATGGCCTCCACGCCCCGTGCGGGCAGTTTTGTGGCACAACCTGCAATTACCGAGGCGTCATGGGGAAATGGGGGTGTCCCCGTACCATCATGCTCCCATGCGTTCTTGTCTGGGCCCGGCAGTCTTAGGCCCCATGTCGTTTCGTTCCTCAATGGTGGAACATGCGTGCTGTGCGCCCGGGAGCTACTGTCGGCCTAGTGGGAACCGGGATACCATGGGCCATTTGCCTACAGCCAAGAAGGGCTCCTTGGCCCAACTCAAGAGGTGGCCCACCGACGGGCACCATGAAGCCAGCAGCCTCGCGAGGGCCTTATCCCGCGAGGGGCTTCCCGATGAAGGACTTCATCAAGACCACCACCACATAGAGTGGCCTCACGAGGCCCCCGAGGAGCCGTGCGGCACGGGTCGCTGCCCATCACATGGGTCATGTCGTCGTGGCAGGCGCCAGCCTGAGCGGCCAGGGCAGTTTCCCCTTTCGTGTTAAGGGAGTAGCTGCGCCTGCCTGCCCCCAAAGCAAGCCCCAAAGGTTTCCCCTTTGGTGAAAGAAGACCAAGGCGATGGCGTGGTAGGACGGAGGTCATTGTGGATCCCCCTGCGCGTCATGGATAGCACTTTAGCAGGCGAAGACCGCCTTTGTCAGGATACCGGCGCGTGTCCACCAAAATTTCCTGCTCATATTTTTGGGGAAGAGGCCTGAGGCACCTATAAAAGGGGCAGAGTGGGCATCGTAGCAAAGGATCGGCTTCTTGTGCCATTGTAGACCCCAAGAGCTCTATCTCATCTTGTAGCTCCAAGAGCACTATCCACAAGCAATTCCACCAAGTAGGAGTAGGGTTTTACACCGCGCAGTGGCCCAAACCTGGGTAACTTGCTATGTCCTTGTCGTGCCTAGCTTGTAGCCTTGTAGACGTGAATCAAGCCCCCAGAGCTCAAACCAAGGTTTTGGAGGAGTTCCCGTAGCTCAGAATCAATCCCCCGACAACCGCAAAGTGATATGATGTGTCTTATGCTAAATCGATGTGACTTAGGATCGGGGTCCCGACACTTCAAGCCTAGCAACTAGTATAAATGTTTCATCAAAATCAATTCCTTCAACCTGTGTGTAGCCATGTGCTACAAGACTGGCCTTATTCCTCACCACTTGACCATTTTTGTCTTGTTTGTTGAGGTAGATCCACTTGGTGCCGATGACATTGTGCTTGCGTGGATCGGGACGCTTCACAAGCTCCCGCGCGTTGTTGATATCGAATTGATGCAATTCTTGCATGGCTTGAATCCACTCAGGCTCCATAAATGCTTCATCAACTTTGGTGGGCTCTGAGATAGAGACGAAAGCATAGTGCCCACAAAATTTAGCTAATTGTGAAGCTTTTGAGCGAGTGAGAGGACGTGGAGCATTTATGTTGTCGAGGATTTTGTCAATTTGCACTTCATTTGCAGCTTGTGGATGAACTGGTCTAGTACCTTGATGTTGTTGAGTATTTTCCTCGGCATCATTTTCTTCAGGTTCAGGAATTTCTTCACGACGAGGAATGATCACTTCATCATTAGATGTTTCTTCAGTAGGCACAATTTCACTCGTGCCCATTAACTTAATGTATTCCTCAGGAGATAGTTCATCTAGCACAAGAGGCAGGTACTCATTTTGCGAGCCACCATTTTCATCGAACCGCACATCTACAGTTTCAACAACCTTGTTGTCGCAGGTGTTGAAGACTCTATAGGTGTGCGAGTCCTTATTGTAACCAAGCATGAAACCCTTGTGTGCTTTCAGTGCAAATTTAAAATTGTGATGAGGATCTCTAATCCAACATTTAGCACCGAAGACTTTGAGATAACTTACATTGGGTTTCTTGTCAGTAAGGAGCTCATATATATGAAGTCTTCTTGAGGAATTTGTGAAGATATGCCCAGTTGATGATGTGACAAGCGGTGTCAATTGCTTCGGGCCACCATCGATGAGGCATCTTGTATTCATCAAGCATCATGCAAGCCATCTCAATGAGGATTCTGTTCTTGCACTCCACGACTCCATTCTACTGAGGTGTGTAGGGAGCAGATAGCTCATAAGTGATTCTGAGTTTGTCAAATAGTCATCGAGACCTGTGTTCTTGAACTCGGTGCCATTATCGCCCCTGATGTGCTTGATCTTGATGCCATAATTTGTCATGGCCCGGTTTGAGAATTGTCTGAAGACATCCTGCACTTTGGTTTGGTACATAATGATATGCACCCAGGTGTGACGAGAGAAATCGTCAACAATGACGAAACCATATAGTGATGCTGCATTGGTTAGTGTGGCATAATGAGTAGGACCAAACTGATCCATATGAAGCAATTCAAGGGGACGAGTAGTGGTCATGATTGTTTTTTAGGGGTGCTTTGATCTCGTCATCTTCCCAGACTCACAAGCACCGCAAAGATGATCCTTGACGAATTGACACCCTCGATGCCAATAATGTGCTTTTTCTTCATGAGGATGCTCAAATTCCTCATGCCAGCATGTCCAAGTCGACGAGGCCATAGCCAGCATTTTGATGCTTTTGCCAATAGAGATGTGGCAAGCTGAGGTCCCGCAGAGAAATCTACAATATACAAGTCACCTCTTTGAAATCCTTCAAAGACTTTGGATTTTTCAGTGACCATCAGCACAATGCATCGAAATTTTCCAAAGATGGCAATCGAATCAAGATCACAAAGCATTGAGATGGACATGAGGTTGTATCCAAGGGATTCGAAAAGCATCACTTTATCCATGTGCCGATCCTTTGAGATAGCAACCTTGCCTAGACCCAATACCTTGTTTTCCCCTTTGTCAGCATATGTGATATGCTTCAGATGTGATGGAGTAAGGGGAGCATCAATGAGTAAATTCCTATCACAAGTCATGTGATTCGTGCAGCCACTTTCCAGGATCCATTTAGTGGTGCGAGGAAGTTCTTCCTGTTGAAGAATTAGTCTCTCTTACCAATGCTTAAAGCATTAATCCATAGTGTATAATGAGAGAGTTCTTCAAAGGAAGGTTTGTTAGATTAGTAAGTAGTAGGAATTTCAGTGCTATCATGGACGAGAGTAATGGATAATCCATTATTCATTTTTATCTTGCATCCAACAAGAGCTTTCAGGTCTCCAGAGATTTTCTTCATCAATAGCGCATCCCTTCTAGAGACACGACCTGTAGAAGAAATTAGTTCTAATTAACGGCCCACATCTGTAAGGGTGGCTGAGAAGCAATGTAACAAAGTGCGACAATTGAGAATTTAGGCATTGAAAGAAATTGCATTTATCTTCATAGGGGGGGGGTAGATTATTCAAATGAATATGATGAGAAATTCTTCGAAGATTTGTGAACATGATGGTTCAAAGAATAATGCACATATTCATCAGACCAATGATTGTTTCCCTGCAAAACAGAGGCATTAGCATGACCATTTGACAACTTTGGTCCATATGAAGAATTTGCCCTTGGATTTTTCTTCTTCATCGGTGGTGTCATGACGACATTCACCTGGAGATTTTCCAGAAGACTTTTGGGCACCCAGATTTTCTTCATTGAGGAACCATTCCTGTAGTTAGTTCCAACATATCTGGCAAATACTTCACCAATATGATTTTTGAATAGTTTATAGTTGGAGTCAAATGACTCATTAGAGGAATATGAAGTGACACAGTTATAGCCAGACAAAGTGGATGTATCTATAGGAGGTCCTTTTGCAGCCACCTAGGTGGTTTTGGGGTACTGCTCAGGTTCCAATACGATCCATCTGCATTGATTTTCCTTTCAAATGCAATACCCTCTTTCCTAGGGTTCCTCTTCAACATCCGCTTCTTGAGCACATCATAAAGGGTTTTATGTCCTTTGAGGCTTTTGTAGATGCCTGTTACATACAATTCCTTCAACCCTACATTTTCATCAGTAACAAATGTGACTCCTTCAGATGAGGTAGTGGCCATAGAGACAGTTGAAGAAATTGCACATTCTAAAGCATTTGAACATTCAGTTGAAGAATTTGCATTACCACGCTCAAGGCATTTCAAGCAAGGTGGCACAAATTCTTCCTGAGCGGTACTGATCTATTGAGCGAGCAATGAATTGTTTTCCTTTTGAAGATCATCATGAGATGCTCTCAGTTTTTTGAGATCTTTCTTCCTTTAAAGAAATTCATAGGAAATCTTCTCATGATCGGCTGAGAGCACTGGTACAGCGAGGTGCTATACAAATGGTTTTTAACCCCTTTTCGCGACGGCGTTTCGAACCGTCGCCAAGTGAGTGACTGCGATAGGGGAGTCCTTCCCACACGACCCAGAAACCATCGGGGATAGGCCCTCCTGGCACACACGCTCGGCAAAATGAGGTCGTGTGCGACGGGCGAGCGATCAAATACGGTTATACGTACAGTTGTGCTAAAAAAATACAATTATACAGGCCAAATCGTTTCCGGTCGTAAGTACATCCCACACAGTCAGTCCCGGCTAAACGTTTTCGTTCATATGTACATTCCACACAGTTAATCCAAGGAATACGTTTCCGTTAGTATGTACATCCCACACAGTTAATCGAAGAAGTACGTTTCCGTTCGTATATACATCCCACACAGTCACTCCAAGGAAAACATTTCAGTTCGTAGGTACATCACACACAATTTTCCCCATTAAATCGTTTGTGATAGCGTTGCCATTGTAGACGATATTAACAATTTTATCGTTTGCGTTATTGAATGCATCACACACGGTGCGTAGAAGAAACTGTGTGGCAAAGGTTGTCCATCACACACACTTTTTATGTGGTAAATGTTTGTGCAAGGTGGCCTAACGCAAACAGTTTTCAGGAGGATGTCATGTGTGATTGTTCATTGATCCAACACGGTTTATTCCTAGAAACTGTGTGCGTTGCCTGAGGTCATCGCCCACGGTGTTTTCTCAATAACCGTTTGCAATAGAAAAAACCCAATTAACAGGCTAATTGTCCTATTATTAATAATCCATTTATTAATCTAATTGACATTTCATATTAAGCACACAATATATTTTATTTTCATATTAAGGAAGCAAGATTTCATAATTGAAATACATCAGAGTACAACAACATATAGCTTCAGCACTCAGCTACCTCATTACACAACTGCACCAGCACCAAGTTTCACATGCAACATCTATAACCTTTTGAAATTAGCATCATAGACGGTACATAGACAGATGAATCTCATCTGGAAAACTGCTGAAGCGGAAGGCGAGTATTGAGCCTTCATTGATATTGAAGGTCTTTGCAACTTTAGGCCAGTGCCTGTGGATGATTGACCGTCCATCCTTCGTCCTCTTCAGGAACACTTCAATATTGAACCGTGGGTGTTGTATGAATACCTTCCTCGCCTCCTGGCCATACAGGTGGTTTGAGAGGTAATCATCAGTGAACTGCTTTGGAAAGGCCTGAAAATAAGGATGTGCATAAATATCTTCTCTATATTGGAAATGGGACAAAGGAATAAAAAAAGGCAAGGTATAATAGTTAGTACCATCCTGTAGTGAACTGATGTCTTCTTCATTGTGCAGACAAAGATCTTGTTGTTTTTTGTCGTTAATTTCTTTATCCTAACAATCTTTCTGAGTTTCTTGACTTGACTGATATTCATGGACAACTCATTTCCCCATATGCAAAAAGGGTTGAACAGTGGGTCAAAACCTCTGAAAGCAGGACCTACATGTGCAAGACCAAATTGTTAAAAACCTAAATATTAGAATGGTTCCTGCAATTGCACAATAATGTGCTATTAGACAAAGGACCATGCATGTGCAAACCTTGATTGTAAACCTCAGTGCTTCCCATTGTTTCCCTGCAACACATATAAGGTAGTTAGTGATTAGGTTAAGTGAGGGTTTGCATGCTATCAGTAAAATATGTTGATGAAAAATAAGCACATTGCAGATTCATCAGATTAATTCAAGCCACATGGAAAACCCATTTATCCAAACCAAGCATGATTAAGAACTAGGAAATGTAGCAATTGTATATGTTTCTCATGTATTAAGTGTAGCCAAATTCGATTTATTCCTCACATGCGCAACAATACAAAATTCTACCCATGACAATTGGACATCGCATTGCAGAATTGAACCAAGCAGTTAACTAAACACCACAACAAATGAACCAAACATTAACTGAGCACCACATTGCATAATATAGCATACTCCTAATAGATGATCAGACAGTTAACCAAACCAAGCATGCTTAACAACTTGGAAATATAGCAATTGTATTTGTTTCTCATGTATTTAGTACAGCCAAATTCGATTTATTTCTCATATGGTATACAATAACAAAATGCACCCACAACAATTGAACAACGCATTGCAGAATTGAACCAAACAGTTAACTAAACACCATAACAAATGAACCAAATGTTAACTGAGCATCACATTGCACAATGTATAACATACTAGAAGATCAGACAGTTAACCAAACCAAGCATGCTTGACAACTTGGAAATATAGCAATTGTATTTGTTTCTCATGTATTTTGTAAAGATAAATTCGATTTATTTCTCACATGGAAGACTATACAAAATTGTAGCCTGAAGAATTGAACATCACATTTGCAGAATTGAACCAAACAGTTAACTGAAGACGACAACTAATTAACCAAACAATTAATAAGTGAGCACCACATTGCACGACATATAGAACATATACACTAGAGCAACAGATTGCATGGTAAAAGTAGATAGGACAATTCACTAGAATTTGTTAAGGAAAGGCAGGAGCAGCACATGCAACAGGAAAACCGAGCATGCTTAACCGGCGTAGCTAGCAAACTAAACATAGGTCCTTATAGTGAGCTAATAAGACAAGCTACTCCTCATCGTCAGAGATATCGATGATGATTGGCTCCTTGGACATGGAAGAGGGCGAGGCCTCCACATCGTGGGTGCCCTCGTCGCAGTGGTGAGTTGCTTGAGCCACTCCGGGCACCAACCTGCTGGCTCTCGAGTTGAGGTAAGCATGGGCACGCTGAGAAAACACCTCGTAGTCTTCGTCGAAGGCACCGACGGTGGCCTTGAGAAAACGCCATGAACTGTCGTTTAAAGCAGCCAACTGCATCGTGGCGTCGGCGTGCGAGGCATCAATGGTGGCCTCGACGGCGAGGTGCTCCTCCAAGATCTGGGGGTCGGCACGAATGGCAGCCATCGCGACCTCATCCGCGCGTGCGGCCGCGATTTGCTTCTACACTGCCAAATGCTCCTTGAGCTCCTGGCTATACTGCGTGCACAATGGCCCAGGGCGGCGCTTATTTGGGGGAGGGGTCGGTGATTTGGGTGGAAGGTGTTGCGCCGGCAGTCGGGGCATGTGGGATCTGGAAGGAGGAGGAGGATGGGGGTCGGGTGTGGATTACCTGCCTGGATCAACGAGGCCGAGCAGCGTGAAGGAGGGTCGTCGACGAGGAGGCGGCGCTACAAGCAAGGAGTGAAGGTTTCAACTTGGAAAGGAAGGCGGAAACAGGGTAAATGTGTCTTTTGGTAAGGGGGAGGGGGCGGGGAGGTAGATATTTCTGCGGAAGCCGAAAATTTTGAATCGGTGCAGCGAAAAAACTGCCGCGCAAAGTGTCATCAGACACGGTCCCTTATTTAGCACTGTGTATGATATGTGAACATCACAAACGATTCATATAGCTTAACCCGTGTGTGATGAGTTTGAACGTGCAAATTTTGGTTCGAATTTCCCTGGTTACAGTGGTCATCCACGTCATTGCATAATTTGGGTACACAAAGAAGACTACAGCACACCCACACTTCTTAATCAAGCAAGTTCAGCAATTAAACAGAGCTAGCTGACCTAAACATTACTCTAACAAATTAAAGACCAGCGCTCTTAATTAAACAAAACAAAGAGTACTACTGCTGCTGGTGCTCATCGATCTCTGCTGCCTCCTCCATGTCCAGCTCGCGCCCGACGATCTCCAGGGGAAGGGGCTCCATGGCATCCATCACACCATACTCGGCAAGCATCTCATCATCCGCGTCCACCATGTCTTTGGAAAAGGCCGCCACGAGCTGGGCGTGGGCGGCCACGATCTGGGCTTGGATAGGCTCCATCGTGGCAAGGTATGCGGCGGAGGAACGAACGGCTGCTCGAACGCTCTCAGCGATTGCCAACGCTTCGGCTGTGGGTTGCCGACCGTTGTCAGAGAAGCTTCGTTCGATTTGTGCAGTGACCGCCATGAGCTGGGCGTGGGCGGCCTCGACATGGTTGTGGGCAGCCTCCATTAGGGTTAAGGCCGCCGCCATAGAACGGACAGCTGATGTGCTGCTCTCGCCAGTTGCTATCCCCGAGGCAGATGTTGCTACCGCCACCTGAGAAGCAACAGCGGCCGTTAGGGCTGCCTTGACCACCCGGTCGCAGATTGCGGCCGCGCTCATGCACCTTGTTAGCACGCGCATGGCAGCTGCGGCCGCGCTCTCGCTGAAGTGGGCCGCCGAAGTTGCCCTCACGATGCGGGTCCACGTCCCCATCTTTCACCGGTGACGATTGAACAGTGAAATGATATTTGGGGAGCGAGCTAGTGTGCTTGACACACCAGCCGTGGACTGTAGCCAACGTACCTTCTCGCGTAAGCCATAGGCGTACTATACTCCGACGGTGCTCCAAGATATTTTGTACTGCATCTCACACGGTTGGTGATAATAAACTGTGTGCGATCTACTAGATTTTTCATCTTGATTTGAATTACATAATGGGGTCACAACAGCAAAGGAGGGTGTTTGAATTGCTAGAACTTTTATCTGCAGTGAACATGCAACTATAGGTGTGTCGTAAAAAAATTGGAATTATTCAGGGTTCGTTTGGACATTTTTATACATTAACTTGGTTTTCTAGCCATTTCAGGTGCACAATTCAAAATTAAACTACATGCACATGCTCCGGTGCACCAAAATGGGTTGTAAAATCATATATGTTTCCATGGCTTTATGCTTATGTCCCATGCAAGAAATGGGGATGAATTTCGAACACCACGGCACCGTGGCTCTCCGGCAAATGTTGAGGTACTTGCTTTTGTAGTTCTAGTAAATCCAAAACCCGTCTGAAATTCATGAACCTTGGAATGCTATCATGGAATGGCATCAACATGCTGGGGTAAAAAATATTGTCCCATTTGGGGCAGGGTATAAGCTTCTCACAAACCAGAGCTTCTCACAAGAAGCCTCATGGTTCCGTTAGGGAAACGTGTCACATTTGTGGACAAAACGATATTCGTCGCCTCTTCTTGCTTTCAATTTTTTTTCTAGTGTCAACATAGAACAACAGGAGTGTCGTGTTAAATTTTGGAATTTTTCGGGGATCATTTGGACATTTTTATATGTTAACTGAGTTTTCTAGGCATTTATGTGCATAATTCAAAATTGAACTACATGCATGTGCTCCAGTGCATAAAAACGGGTTGAAAAATCAAATGTGTGTCCTTGGTTGCAAGCTTAGGTCACATGCAAGAAATGAGAATGAATGTCAAACACCTTGACACTGTCGCTCGGCCGCTAACATTGAGATACATGGTTTTAAAATTCTAGTAAATCGAAAACTCATCTGAAATTCATGAAACTTGACATGATATCATGGAACGGCATTGACATGCCGTGGTAAAAATATTGTCCCATTTGGGGTAGGTTTGGGTATAAGCTTCTCGCAAAACCAGAGCTTCTCACAACAAGCCTGATGGTTTCGATAGGGAACGTGCCACCTTCGGGGACGAAACGATACCTGTTGCCTCTTCTTACTTTCAAATTTTTTCTCGTGTCAACATAGAATAACAGGAGTGTTGTGTCATTTTTTGGGATTTTTCGCGGTTCGCTTGGGCATTTTTATACATTAACTGAGTTTTCTATGCATTTATGTGCATAATTCAAATTTGAACTACATGCACATGCTCCAGTGCATATAAATGGGTTCAAAATTGAAATGTGTGTCCTTGGTTGCATGCTTAAGTCCCACGCAAGAAATGAGAATGAATGCCAAACACCTTGCCACCGTCGCTCGGCCGCTAACATTGAGATACATGGTTTTTAAATTCTAGTAAATCGAAAACGCGTCTGAAATTTATGAAACTTGACATGCTAGCATGGAACGGCATCAACATGCCGTGGTAAAAATATTGTCCCATTTGGGGCAGGTTGGGGTATAAGCTTCTCACAAACCAGAGCTTCTTACAATAAGCCTCATGGTTACAGTAGGGAACGTTTCACCTTTCTGGACGAAACGATATCCGTTGCCTCTTCTTGATTTCAATTTTTTTTCTAGTGTCAACAAAGAACAACAGGAGTGTTGTGTTAATTTTAGGAATTTTTCAGGGTTCGTTTGGACATTTTTATACATTAACTGAGTTTTCTATGCATTTATGTGCATAATTCAAATTTGAACTACAGGCACATGCTCCAGTGCATGTAAATTGGTTAAAAAATCAAGTATGTGTCCTTGGTTGCATGCTTGGGTCCCATGCAAGAAATGAGAATGAATGTCAAACACCTTGCCACCGTCGCTCGGCCGCAAACATTGAGATACATGGTTTTTAAATTCTAGTAAATCCAAAACTCGTCTGAAGTTCATGAAACTTGACATGCTATCATGGAGCGGCATCAACATGCTGTAGTAAAAATTTTGTCCCATTTGGGGCAGGTTTGGGTATAAGCTTCTAGCAAACCAGAGCTTCTCACAACAAGCCTGATGGTTTCGGTAGGGAACGTGCCACCTTTGGGGACGAAACGATATCCGTTGCCTCTTCTTGCTTTCAAAATTTTTCTAGTGTCAACATAGAACGACAGGAGTGTTGTGTCAATTTTTGGGATTTTTTGGGGTTCGCTTGGACATTTTTATACATTAACTGGGTTTTCTAGGCATTTTATGTGCATAATTCAAATTTGAACTACATGCACATGCTCCAGTGTAGAAAAATGGGTTGACATATCAAATGTGTGTCCTTGGGTGCATGCTTAGGTCCCATGCAAGAAATGGGAATGAATTTCAAACACCAGGGCACTGTTGATTGCCGGCAAAACGTTGAGATACTTTGTTTTTAAATTCTAGTAAATCCAAAACTCGTTTGAAATTCATGAAACTTGGCATGTTATCATGGAATGGCACCCGACATGTTGTGGTATTTTTCGTGTCCATTTTGAGAGAAGGCGCACTCGAATAACAGCCAACAAAGGCATTTTGAAACAAATAGCTGCCACTTTAACATCTCAAGCGTTTGTATAATTTAAATCATGTGCGTTCTATTAACCATTCACGTGACGCCACGTGTCTCTCTTTTAATGGCTATAGGAGGTGTCGTGCGGACAGCTACTTGACTGAACGGGAGGCGTGCGAGCGCAGTCCGGTGTGCAGGCTGACCGAGAGGCGTGCAAGCTGTCCTCCAATGCGCAGGCTCACCGGGAAGCGTGCGAGCTGTACGCTGTGTAGGCTCACTGGGAAGCGAGCCCTTTGACTTCCATGGCCACCCGCCTTGCTCGCATCCTCTCCATTAATGGCGCCCGAGCCGCTGTTTAATACGGGCGGCCTTACTGTTCGCCTCCCATTCCCCTCCCTCCCGCAGACCTCCACCAACGCCATGGCGCAGAAGGATCATCTGCCACTAGTCTTCAAGTTTGGTGAAGTCGACTCTGAGCCGGAGGAGATAGAAAATAAGGAGGAATGGGGCCTCATGGACATGGACCTGAACGAGCTGGCCGCGGCGGTTGCTGCCCCCGCGCCGTCCTAGATCCCATCCCCGCGCCCGCGCCAGCGACCATCCCTGTAGCATTGACGGGCTGGTCGCCGAGCACTATCGCAGAGCTAGAAGCCGCGGACATCAGCGAGGTCTCCGCAGACCCGCGCGAGCTCGTGTACATGCCAGCGCCAGCGCCCGTGCCCATGCGCACCCCTGCACCCACCGCGGCGCCGGTCCCCGTGCATTTGCCTGCACCCGCTGCGCCCGTGCCCATGCGCGCGCCCCCCTCAGCGGCATGGACGCCACCGTCGATCGCTACCTCGTAGCGCTGCGAGTTGTCGTCCTCCCGCGCACCGCCCGTCGATCGCGCGACGACATGATGTTTGATTTCCAAGTGAAGAACATTCTGTACTGCCTTGAAGACTTCAACAACGGCATCCCGGAGGACGACAACGACAATGCCGGCACGGCACGCCACCTCCGCCGCCGCCGGAAATAGTTTTTTTTAGTTTAATATTGTATCTCGATCATATGAATATAAATTCGCAGTGTGACTGAATGAAAGATATGGTTTGAACGAACTTGTGTTTTCTCTCTGAATGTACAGACTTATCAAACGATTTTCTTTAAAAAAAAGTCAATGGTTTTTAAATATAAAACACTCATCGCAAATGTTTTAGTTAGAACACCCGTATGCAAACCGACAGCTTCCCCAGGAAGCCAAGGGAAAATGTGCCGAGCAGGATTTGTGCAGCTCTTGATCGCAAACGTTTTAGACAGAACACCCGTATGTAAACCGACAGCTTCCCCAGTAAGCCAAAGGAAAATGTGCCGAGCAGGATTTGTGCAGCTCTTCATCGCAAACATTTTAGATAGAACACCCGTATGCAAAGTGAGAGCTATGGTCTTCCCCAGTAAGCCAAGGGAAAATTCACAGCGCAGGATTTGTGCATCTCTTCAACGCCAACGGTTCAGATTGAATATGGTATGCAAAGCCAGACTTCGGCGCTAAGCCAAGAGAAAATATGCCGAGCAGGATTTGTACATCCCTTCAACGCAAACGGTTGTTTTGGATGACCCATGTGCAACCACGTACAGACAATTTGGTAAGATTTGCATCTGTCATATTGGGTATATTGCCATTTGTCAAACTGGAAAGATTGACATTTGTTGATCTAGTAACATTGCCATTTGTCAACCTTGTAACACTGCGATTTGTCAAAATATGCAGCTAAAAATCACTAGCACTATCTAATTTTTGCAACTAAAATTTAGTAATTAAGCATAGATTTTATTCATAGATTAAGCAGTCGTTCTTTATACAAACAGTTCAACTCGACAGCTGAACCGACCAAACTTTCCCCAATTGTTGCCAAACACGTACTGAAATAGCTAGTTCAACTATATATACTAGCTAATTTTAAGTACGTTGTACAGTTCCACCACATCTATAGTCAGATGAAGTGAACAAAATAGCCCCTAAATACTACTACTACGGAGGGGTTTTGTACTACTTCCGGCAGCCTCTCCTCTGCCGAGCGCGCTCAGTAAGAGGCAGAGGAGGAGGAGCCTACCGACGAGCTGGACAACTGCAATACGGTGCCTGCCGCTGCTGCACCTTCAGCGACGCTCACCTCGAACGCCCTCTGCCGCTCCAGACGACCCCTCTCGAAGCAGTGGTTCTCCTCGTAGATCTCCTGATTCCTCGCCTCTGCGGCGGCGTGTGCTGCGGCCACGGCGGCGGTAAGGCTCTTTGCGTGCTTGACGAGGTGCTCCTCCTCCTCCCGCAGGAACTCGATGTAGCGCGCAAGGTCGCTGATGCACGTGTGGGCCTCCACCTCCGCCTCCCGCCTTCGGGTAGCGGTGGCGGAGCGGGTGATGACCCGGCGGTCGACGGTGGGCTGGCGGCCACGGCGGCCGACGATGGGGTGGCGGCCACGACCACCACCTCCCGCCTTCGGGCCGCGGTGGCGGAGCGGGTGATGATCACGGTGACCGGCAGTGGGGTGGCGGCCACGACGGCCACCTCCCGCCTTCGGGCCGCCGCGGCGGAGCGGGCGATGGCCCTGGCTTTCGACGGTGGTGTGGCGGCCACGGCGACAGACGGTGGGGTGGCGGCAACGGCGGCCGGCAATAGCTGCCGACGGGCAGCGGCGGCAGAGCGTGTGGTGGGTGTTCCGCGCACACCCAACAGGGACGCCACACGCACTACACTACGCCAGGGACTGCGCCGCCGCCGCGGTGTAGCCTCCCAGCTGGAGCTGTCCTCTGATGACGGCGGAGTGGCTGAGCGACGATGACGGACCGGTGCCATTGGCGATTGTGGGAGAAGTGGACGAGATAAGCTACAGGGAGGGAGGGGAAAATGCCATGCAGTACTCGCCGGCCGTGAGGGTTTATATAGCAGGCCGGTAAGCATTGGGATTTTAGGGGATTTCACCGAGTCGGGCGGAAAGCTTGCTCAGGAACGGGCTCACCACCGTTTGGCCAAAAGAACGCCCCCGCGCGCTACTCAAGCTTGCGCTCTAAGCCGTCTGCGACAGCGGGGTGACAAGACGTTCGAGAGGAGGACGAAAGGACACATACACATATGGTTAATAAAAAAAATGTTTGTGATTATATTACCTACTACCACCGTCCTGGTTTATAAGTCGTCTATGTATTTTTGTGCCAAATTTTGACTAGAGATTTAACTAATAAAATACGAATGCATGTTGCCAGAGATTATATCGTTGGATTCGTATTTGAACATAGTTTCCAATTATATAATTTTTGTAACATGCATTAACATTTTGTTGGTTAAATTTAAGGTCAAAATATGGCACAGAATATAAAGGGGACTAATAGACCAAGACGGAGGTAGTAGCACACGGCCGCTCTCTACGCAGCGACGCAACTGCCGGCCGGCTTATAGACGACCATTCCCTGCGTGTTCAACTGCTCTATGAGTGTGGTTGCTCGCGGTTGAGGCGGCCGCGGCGCGCTCTGCTCGCGTCCCTCCGCGCGCGCTCTACTCTCTCGTCCCTCCAAGTGCTCTACCCTCGTCCCTCCACGCGCGCTGCCAGTGTTTGGGGCTGGCGCACGATCATGTACGTTCGTGTTCATGCGGTTGCGCCGGACGCAGTGCCACGATGCAGTTACCCGCTGCAAAAACTGCCATGCGGATGCGCCGAGAATCCAACCCGCCCGGCCCCCATTTATTCATGCGGCCATTTACCTTCATCTCTCGCGCCACACGACACAATAAGCACATCCACTATGACACATACAGAGAGGACATCCAGCGGTTCCAATGGCGCTCCCCGTGGCTCCAATGGCGCTCCCAGCGGCCGACGACGACAACGGCGGGTAGTTCACCACGCATCACATAGTGGACACCCACGTGAGGGGGAAGGCCCTCTCGGTGGTGTACACGAACGAGCCGGTCTCGGTGGAGAGCTCCATCAAAAGTATGGAGCAGTTGCTTGCTGAGGACAAGTACCAAGTGGTCGGCTTCGACCTCGAGTACACCATCGGTCGTGCCGGGCACGATCAGAAGGTTGTCGTCGCCCAGTTGTGCATGCGATATGACGTCCTCGTCTACCACTACCACCTGGCCACAAGGCCTTGCGAGCGTTTCTCCAGGTTTATCAACAACTCCGACTACAGTTTCGCTACGGTGGACACCACCAACAATCTAAAAGCGCTCAAGGTTTCGGGCTTGAAATGCCAGAATCTTGTCAACATCCAGGACCACTACAAGGTCTGGGGCAGCGACAACAACAAACAGAACTCCCTGGTTGACCCTTACTACATGAAGATGAAGGATGAGAGCAAGAAGGACAAGAACGCCTGGCACAGTGTCTGGCATGAGAGACTAGATGAACAACACGTCAAGTATGTGGCCAAGGAGGCGTACACAAGCTATGAGATGTACATGCGGATCATTGACATGAGGGAGTGTCTTCTTCCTGCCCCAGACGAGGGATCGAGCCACAGAGCAGTGGTGGGAGCGTCACAAGAAGTAGATGACTAGACGATTGTTTCTCCTAGTTTAGAATGCATACAATTGTTTATTGAGGTGTGTGCAAATGATCTGTATAGTCACTTATGTAATTGGATGTTTATTTCAGTTATATATATATGTTATTCTTCTGTAGACAGAGCAAATCACACGGCTTATTAGCAGCAATCGTCTGTGTTATTATTGGTCTTCGCACACATTTCTGATTACAGACCTGTTTGCCGCGTATCACACACATCTTGTTCAGTTGAACTGTTTCTGTTGTGTTGGCTCATCGCAAACAGTTCATCCGAGTGAACTGTATGCCCTCCATCGCACACACCTTGATCTGGCCGACCATTTCTATTGTGTTGCCTAATCACACACAGTTCATCCTAGTGAACTGTATGCCGTATATCGCACACACCCTCATCTGGCTGCCCATTTCTGTTGTTCTGCCTCATCGCAAACAGTTCTTCTGGATTAACCATTTGCCACGCATCGCACACGCAACTCCAATCTGAACCGTGTTTGATGTCACCGCCATCGCAAACGTTTTGCATCTTTTTTGACGGTTTTATTACATCACCGTTTGTGATTAATGCATCGCACACAGTTTCGTCGAAGGGTCTCTGATTGGACTGTCGCGTTTGGACCAACCTGCAGTAGTGGAGGGCCACATGATGAATTTGAAGTTTGTCATACTTTGACTGAAGACTTTGATCCATTTCCTCATCCAACAGATCATCGCTTTTGTCTAGCAGTTTTTGAATCTTTTCCGTAGCAGTTTGTTGCCCAGTTGCAATTTTAGCAAGTTTCTTATAGCTAGGTTTAGATTCACACTCAGAGTCATCTTCAGTGGAAGTATCAAAGTAGGCAGCATGTGACGATACCTTGGCACCTGTTCCCATCACTACGGCAGGAAGGTCCTAACACGATCATCAAAACATTTGTCTTCAATGCTCCAGAACCACTAAGGGGGCACCAGATGCACTTACATAGTTATATCGTGGTTTAGGAAAAGTTATAGTATGAAATAGTTTGCAATGTGTGCTATCGTTCCTTCATGTTATTGTTGTATCCGTTGGTGAGAGTGCCTATAATAAAGAATAGCGTGAATATCTTGTTTGTTTTTTGGTTATTGTGTATCCTAGCATTGCAATTCAATTTAATATGCTGATCTTATGGGAAGTGGTGTCTTTATATTGGGTTTAGGAAGTAAAAACTATTGTAATTTAACAAACACAACACTGGTCATTTGAATAATTCATGAACGATTAGTGCAAGGAAGGAAGAGAGATATCACATGCAAATACACTATCTTGGACATACAATATTTTCACGCTTGATCAAAATAGTTGATGTTGGACAAGGAATACAACGTAATGAGTTATGTTTGTGTATATTTGCATAGAAGTTATATTGTCATGGATTCTCCAACATATGGTGTTTGTTTATAATCTTTGCTAGCCAAACAATTCCGCACTAAGCGGAAAGACTACTTGTGCTAACCAAAACCCTAAACCTAGTTTCTTCAGTAAGAGTCCACTATAACTATCTATGAATTGAGTAAGATCCTTCAAGTAAGTTGCCATCGGTGCATGCAATAAAAATTGCTTTAAATATGTATGATATTTATTGGAAGGGAAATAAGATTTGTACAAACTTGTGATGATAAAGAAATAAAAAAGGCAGAGTGCCAAATAAAGGTTATTATCACAAGAGGCAATATTAAAGTGATGTTCCTTTTCATTAAATACTCAGACATCCAACTCAAAAGCGCATGACAACCTTTGCTTCCCTCTATGAAGGGCCTGTCTTCTACTTTTTCTATCATTATTTTTCATTTTGAGTCAACTTCTTATAACAACCCCAATATTATCAACTTCGCAAACATTGTATGCTGGGAATGATCCAGGCACATATATATAGTTGAATGTATATGATCACGATTCATTATTGTTGGCAATTATCCGTAAGATAAGTAGGTTGTGCAGTGAAAACACTAAACAACTATATTCCTTTGTGTTTGACGAAAATTGTTTGTTCTAAAAATATGTCCCTGAGTGCTAGCAATCATTAGAATACTATACGATAGTTGAGTATGTGAAGTTTGCCAAACAAACCTCTTACATAGAATCTTCTGGGAAAATAATATGAACTGCAAATTGCTTCTATGACTGCGAACATAGTTTGTTGGGTTTCAAAAGAGTTTATTTGTTACACCTTAACATGTGAATGGATTGCTACTTGATCATGAGAAGTTTTATGAGAAATAGTTTCTATTCATGATGTACAATGGTGTTAGTAAATATGATGTTGGCATGTCTGTATTCTTTATTGTCAACACCTCTCTCCATAAACGTGTGCTCATGTTTACCGAGCTCGGTATTCGCTTGGGGACAAGCGGAGTCTAAGCTTGGAGGAGCTGATACGTCCATTTGCATCATTATTTCCTACTATAATTTATCCTATTTCGACTATATATTTCACATTATGATGCAATTCTAATGCCTTTTCTCTCTTAAAATGCAAGGAATACAAAGAGACGGGCATTGCCGGACAACTAGAATTCTGGACATAAAATGCAATAGAAGAAAAAGCAATCCTCCGGAGCTCAGAATGCGTCACGGATTTTTGGATAATTATTTTGAAATGTATGAAGAATGATGGAGCAATGAGGCACCATAGGGGACCCACCAGGCAGCCACATAGCCTGATGGCGCACCTATCCCCTGGGTGTGGCACCTACCCGTGTGGCCCCCTAGTGTCTTGTCTTTCAATGCCCTTTGGATATAAAATCATAAATAAAATAAAAAATGATAGAAAATCCTCGGGAATTTCTGCCAACGTCTGTGTGGCGGAACTTGGGGGGAGCACTTTTGCTCTTCGGTGGAGCGAACTTCCCTCCGGGAAGGGGAAATCGAATCCTTCATCATCATCAACACTCCCTTCATTATGGGGATCATCATCTTCACCAACATCATCGACTCTCCAAACCCTAATTCTTCTCTTGTGTTCAATCTTTATATAAAACCTCAGATTGGTACCTGGGAGTACTTATGTGTGTTGATTATACCTTGTAGTTGATGCATAGGAGAATTCCTGGTGAAAGATTGTTGTGTTAAGATTGTTCATCATATATATCTACTGATCATAATCCATATGATGAGTTGTCAGCAGTTCCATTAGTTCTTGAGGACGTAGGTGAAGTCTTATTGCTAGTAATCATGTGAAGTTGATTACAGTTTAATGTTTTGATGATATGTTGTGTTATTCTTCCTCTAGTGGTGTTATCTGAATGTCGACTACATTACACTTCACCATATTTGGGCCTAGGGGAAGGCATTGTGGAATTAGTTTGTAGATGATGAGTCGCGGGAGTAATAGGAACGCAAACCCTAGTTTATGAATTGTTTCGTAAGGGGTTGTTTGGATCCAACTGTTTAATACTATGGTTAGATTTATCTTAATTACTTCTCTTATAGTTGCGGATGCTTGCATGGCAGGTATAATCATAAGTAGGTATTTGTTCAAGATATGACAGTACCTTAGGTCTGATCACCCACATAACACCTATCGATTCAATGAACAGCAACTTAATGAATTATGGTGAAAGTAACTTGACGAGATTCCCATATGTCCTCAAGAATGCTTTAGCCATCATAAGAAACACCTGCGGGTCCTTAGCACAATTAAGGATTGGGTTACTTGCTTCATCTGTTTACTTTTGTTACTTGTTAATTGGTTACGAAATATCTTGCTATTAAACTATCTATCAAAACTATCTCACGACACTTGCAATGAAACCTTGCTGAAAACTAGTTATTAATTGCTTCTGCTCCTCGCTGGGTTCGATACTCTTACTTAATGAAAGAATTACGATTGATCCCCTAAACTTGTGGTCATCATTTTCTTCGGGTTTTTTGCTAGTATTCTTCTTTGGCTTTTCTTTTTATTTCTTCTTTGCAATTCAAATTTCTTTATTTCTTTCTTACTTTTTTTGTTTCTATGTTTTTTTTCTTTTCTTTTTGTTTTTTAAACATGTATACTTTTGCATGTTTCTTGTAAACATGAAAAAAAAATACACATTTAACATTTTTCAATTACATGTTTATTATATTTTGCAAAAATAAACTTCTTTTGAATATATTTTCTAAATACATTTTAAGTATTTTTTTTCAAATACATCTTGAAATATTTTTCAAATAATAAAATGTCTCAAACACATTTTTGAAACTTCTGACGAACTTTTAATGTGGCGTACATTTCTCTGAATGTACTTAACATTTTTTTATACATTGTATTAACATTTTGAAATGTCATGTACATTTTTATCAAAGTGTCCGACATTTTTTACTTGCCAAAAAAATGGTACACATGATTAACATTTTTTTAGTATACATGATAAACATTTCTATTTTGTCATTCACGTTATAAATTTTTGTATGCATCAGAAAAATATTCTGTACACGTTTAATATTTTTTGACTGCAAGATTAACATTTTTCTTTACATGTTAAACATTTAATAAATACAAATTATCATTTTGCAAAAAAATATCTAAATTGTTTATATTTATATGTAATTAGAATATTTCGAATATAAACAAAATTAAAACATGAAAATAGACGCTGCAAGTGGTTACTAGGCTGGCCAATTTCGGCCACCTTGCAGGCAAGCCGTGTGTCGGCCTCGCGGAAAGCGGCACATAGCCGCGCCGGCAGTTCCTGTTCGGCGTGTATCAAACCTGACCAAATAGGCCGGCCTTAGCGTGCCCGCACGATAGCCCGCGTGCCCGGCCCGTAACAGGCCGGCCCGGGACGTGGCTTAATGGGCCGTGCCTGGCACGTGGTCCGGCTAGGGCCGTGCCTGGGCTGCCTAGCCAAGCACACGTGCTGGCCCGGCACGGCACGATTAGCACGAGCCAGTAGCGACGAGACAACCGTTGCCGCGTTGCGTGCGCGTACGCGTGAGCGAGTCGCCAGTCCCCAGTCGCGTCAGCACGTGGCGACGAGATAAGCGTCCTGCTCGGCTGCTCCTGCGTGCTGTCTGGCGCGTCTGCGTGCATGTGCATGGGGCATGGCCTGCTGCATGGCGTGTAATTTTTAATTTGGAGACGTGCGTGCGTGCGTGCAAAGGCGCAACGCGCCCGTGAGGAGCAGGCGAGCATCAAGTTGAGGCGAGCAGCCATGCCCTTTTTTTTGAACGAAGCGAGCAGCCGTGCCTCGATGTGCCTCCTGACATAGTCGTGCGTAGCGTGCCAAACGGGCCGCGTGCCGGCCTGTGTACTGAGTGGGCCATGCCTGAGCCTGAGAGGGCAGCACGCGTGCCAGCCCAGCACAGCCCGTGTACTTAGCGTGCCTGGCCGGGCCATGCCGTGCCGGGCCGGCCCGTTTGGCCAAGTTTGGCGCGTATCTCGCTAGCTAGCAGCTACCTAGCACAAACCCTCCTGCGCGACTCTCTGCAGTACGGACCAGCACAGTATGGTTTCTTCAGATCCGGTTTTATGAGGGTTCTAGAACCCTGAACCGGTTTTTTTAACTGATTTTTTCCTTCATATTTCTCGATTTTTCATTTTTTACTTTTATTTCTTCAGTTCCGTTTTTATTTTGGGGGGGGGCTAGCAATAATAACGTGCGCTTTGTGCGACAGGGGGTACAGTACTGTTCACCTGCGCGTCACGTGCCAAATACGAGCTCCCTTCAGCCATGCACCGCTTACTCCGAGACAGATGAAAGTCTCACCTTAAATGAAGGTCTGTAGTGCGGGTACAGTAACTGTTAGTTCGTCCGGAACACTCGATTGCTTCTTTCATTCGTTGTTTTTTATTTTTATTTTCTTACTATTGTTTACACATTGAAATATTTCTAAATTGACATACCAAAAAATTCTTCTGATTTTCCTGTTTTCCATTATAAACATTTAGTTATTTTTTTAATTAAAAAATCTGCATTTGTTGAAAAACTTACACATTTTTGCAAAAGACACGGCCATTTTTAAAAAAAATTGTGGATAATTCTTAATAAATTAGGATAATTCTTTTTTTTAAATGTGAATGGTTTTTGAACTTCAACTTATTTGCAATTTTTTAAAAAGAAAAACTAAAAGAACAAAAACAAAGGTAAATGAGAAAAAAAAGGAAAACATAAAAGGGACCATTGGGTTGGGCACGTCGTCATGTTTATTTTTACTTCGGGCCCATCGTCATGTTTGTGTTGCATTTGTGTGTGCCCAAACCAACCTTACATCTTCTAAAAAAACATAGAAAAATTACAGGCGAAATTCAAATTTTGGTGATTTTTACAAGTTTGTAGCTTTTGAGCGACAATATTTTAGTTATTTATATTTTTGGTAACATTCACAAAAAAACTCCCTTCGTATCAAAATCTAAGACGTTTTTGTATGCTAAATTAGCCTAAAAAAGTCTTATATTTTGGTACAGAGTATTATATTGGAAACAGGCATAAAAATTGACAAACGTCCAAACAATTACCAAATTCCTGTACATAGTCAAAAAAAAAAACATTGTATAGAAGAACTGGGCACAAATCAAACACCACTGACGTGCATGGCAGGAGCTCTGCCAATTTCTTTAAGAGAGGAAAAGTAAATACAGAGTTGCCTGGTTTATGAGAAAATCTATGCAAAAAACCACAAGCAAGCCACTGGCACCTAACATGCCCTCTTCGCGGGAAGATCGAAGGCAACATCTTCCAAAATGCCTTCAAGAAAGTAAACGACGTTTGAGGACGCCACCGTCACCGGCATTCTCCCCCGTTGACTTCAAAGCTTTCGCCTTCAACGCTGCTTCCACCCCAACCGGTCTGCACAACCGAGACCTTTCCTGTCATAGCACAACGTTTTTTTTTTTTTTGGCGGGGGATAGCACAACAGTTGGTACTCAATTAGAAGCAAATGCATCGAGGTCAGTGAAGAATGGAGATCACTTAATTAGCGCATCTCAAATGCGTGCTTACTTGTTCTTCCTGCTGTTTTAAACATTTCATCAGCACGGAGGTCGAGCGGTCCTGCCTTTGGTTTGCAAGATTAGAGATATGCAGCGCAACATCCTTACAGACAGAGCAGGTTACTTCTGTAAAGAAGTCACTGGACTTATTTGGAGTATATTACTGTATTAACAAAGAGGAAGGGTAGTAGAAGGTGTCGTGATCATAAAGAGAGGACAGAAGATTCCCGCGTAACATGCATGGAATTAGACGCGGTGAGATCTCTGATCCCGAGGATTTGCGAACATGCCCGTTTTCTGACCAAATGATACGCGCGCACGCAGCTTTCCGGTGCAAACCAACCTGACAGCAGGCTGACACGCTTTCCTGCCTGTTCCTTTCCATCCATTCCCATGTCTGACACGGTCGAGCCATGCTAATGGAGTCTGAAACTACTAGCCATGAACGAACGAATGAGAAGAATGTCCATCTCCCGCTCGTAATCGTAATGATCAGCAGCTGCATGGCCATTAATTCAAAGCGCGCACGCAGCAGATCAGATCTAGCTGCTGCTGACATTCGGCCCATTTTAGGCGAATTAATTCACGGCTACTTGCAGCTCTCGCCATATATGCACAGGCAGCGAGCTACCAAGGGGCAGTGATGGGAGAATGAGATCCATGGGCGGACGGACGGACGGGTGGATAGATCGACAGCGGCACGTGGATGGGGATTCCTGCCCACCTACTAAAAACCGCCTCGCTTAAAACCGTCGATCCCCACCACCATCTTCGACGATCCATCCATCCTTCCTTCCCGCGCGCACCACCCCCCTCCGGCCAAGCTAGCTGGCTCAGGCTGTCCTCATGTTCCAAAAGTCTCGTCCCATGTGACTCTCCCCGATTCCAATTCCCATCAATCTCCATCCCCTATCTCAGCCAAGCAACGACGCGCAAGCAAGTGTAGCAGCGAAGGCTACTCTCTATGCCAGCCTCAGCCAGTATAAAACAAAGCTCTACGCGCGCCGGCACATCGCATTACGCAACTCTAGCTAGCTTTGGCGTGGCTAGGAGAGGTAGCGGCTAGCTAGCTGTTGCGCATTGCCGGGTTCGCCCTCGAGCGTAATGGCGCAGCTCCCGCCCAAGATCCCGACGGCGACCGGGGCGCACCACTGGCCCGGCGCCGGCGTGGAGCACCACGGCCACGGGCCCGCCGCGGTGTGGGCGGACGAGTTCGCCGAGTTCGCGGCGACGCGCCGGGGCGCGCACCGCAGGTCGCTCAGCGACTCGGTGGCCTTCGTGGAGATGGCGCCGGGGGGCTGCGGCGGGGCCGGCGACTTCGACAGGCTGGACGACGACCAGCTCATGTCCATGTTCCCCGACGAGGGCGGGTCGACGGCCCCGGGGTCCGAGAACGGCACCAGCGACAGCGACGGCGACAAGCACGGCAAGGACCGGTACGGCGACGGGCAGAACGACGATGCTAACCCGGAGGAGCCGGGGCCGGGGCAAGCCACGCCGACCTCGTCCACGGAGACGATCCGCGACCCCAAGAGGGTCAAGAGGTGCGCGCGCAATGCCAATGCATGCATGCATGGATGCGATTCCCTGATTAATGTGTTGATTATCAAGCTCGATTCATGGACCGACCGAATTATGTGTTTCCAGGATACTGGCTAACCGTCAGTCGGCTCAGAGATCTCGGGTGAGGAAGCTGCAGTACATCTCCGAGCTCGAGCGGTGCGTCACAACGCTGCAGGTACATATATACTCACCTGCTGCTAGCTAGCTAGTAATTGCTTCGCTAAGAACAGTCTAATGAGCTAGTACGTGCAAAACCCATAACTTCTGGGCTTAATAAAGGGCGAGCTAGTGCTACTCAATTCTAGGTAGCTAGTCCAAATTGTCTCAAAATAAAAAGTTAGCTAAGTCGAAATATATGGATCTCAATTCTAGGAGCGACACTTAAAAAGCTGACGACACGTACGCCACTCACTCTAGTCCGTGCATGCCTTCGACCTTTTGTCGCCCAACGCCCCCTTTTTTTTCGGATGAAATATTGTATTACTCACTTCGACAAATTCATACAATCAATCGCAGCAAGATCTGTAGCAACTAAAGGCTCTGAACCGAACCAAGTCATGGTTTTGCCTTGTAAAAGAGGAAACTTAGCTAGACTATCACTAACTTTATTTTGAATACGACTAATATGAGTAATACAAGATTCACGGAGTGATAAAAGATATCTAATCTCCTTAATGAGCGATGCGTAGATTGATTTGTCCACTTCCCTAGCCTGAATCAAATTCACAGCAATAAGCGAATCCATCTCGATCATGACCGGAAGATCACTTCTTTGGAGAGCCAAGGACAGCCCCTCCATACAAGCACATAGTTCGGCTTCAAGGGCTTCACGACATAAGAAGAGTTGTCTGCATGGATAGAATATAATTACACCTTTGTCATCTCTCAGGACCATCCCTGCACCAGCTGAACCATCATCCGCGAACGAGCCATCAGTGCATAAATTTACCCAGCCAGATTTTGGAGCACCCCACTTGGCCTCATTTTTTGTTACCACATGTGGCATCTCGAACAAAACGCCCAACGCCCCTTGCAAGAAAGCATATTAGAAAACCGCGTAGCAGTAGATCATAGACGTACGCTACGTAACGCTAAGGAAAATCCGTAGACACGCGCATAAGCACAATTCCGGCATGCATGCAGCTCATATGTGTACGCTCCTTGTCATGCATGCGTGCATGCACGTGCAAGAGCTTTGCGCACACTCGGCCTTGTGTGGTTTTGCATCACAAAATGTGCACGTCACGAGCACTCGCAGGGCAGGGCGATGTATACGTACGTACCCATTAATCTGGCGTACTCACGACATGCCACGACGTACCCATATACTGATGTTCTCGCTCGTGCACACACAATGACACAAAGAGGGTTAGATCGATGGTGCAGGCTGGCTGGCAGTGGCACGCAAGGTAGCAAAATGATGTTGGTGAGAACCCATGTGGGGTGGGGTGGGGTGGGATCATGAATGAGATCGATCATCAGTAGGCTCCCCTCTCATGCGTACGCACAGCGATGTACGGTACCTACCAACCAAGGCCGGCTGGCGGGGGTGGCTCGCGTGATCCAAATGCACATGGCGCTGCGTGCTCGCATCTCACGGAGTGGCGGTCCCTCTCCCGCTCCAATTACACGGCCAGTGAGTGGTACGGCACATGCAGATGCAGGCGCCTCCCGGCCCCACCTAGTAGTGAGTGCTGCCACATCTGATTATTGTCTTAAGCAATGATGTGAGCGCTAGTGCACTGGTAGCATTTAACAACCCTAATGTACCCACTTGCATGCGCCGCACGTTAAGGGTATATGCTATGCTGTGTGTATTCTGTCACAAGCTCAGTGCACATGGAGACATCACAAAAAAGAAAAGACAGGATGTTTGGGGGCAAACCCAGGAGTTAATCTGACAAGTCATCAGTCAAAACTAATTAACTACTCTAGCTACTAGCGTCATCTGAAGTAATCTCACGTGACGTTTCGATGGCTTGATCTGCAGAACGAGGTGTCCGTGCTGTCTCCCCGGGTGGCATTCCTGGATCAGCAGCGGACGATCCTCACCGTCGGCAACAGCCACCTCAAGCAGCGGATCGCAGCTCTGGCGCAGGACAAGCTTTTCAAGGACGGTCAGTATTCCTACCCCGTCAGAAAACAAGCTTCAGGAAAAGACCACCCATGAGGAATAACCAAAATCGTTTTGATCTGCAGCTCATCAAGAGGCGCTGAAGGAGGAGATCGAGAGGCTGCGGCAGGTGTACCAGCAGCAGAACCTCAGGATGTCGTCCGGCGCGGGTGCGGCCTCCGACCACGGCGGGCCGCCCCCTGTGCGCGCGGAGAAGGAGCTCATGAGCTGAGCGATCATCGCATGTACCTTCTGCGCAGCCCGCCACGCGGCCGCCGTATCATTGACCTGGGAGGGAAACATGGCATCAATGCATGAATGAAACCGTCCATGCTTTTTTCTTTTCTTGTCCATTGACCTGTGTATCATTCTTTGCATATCGATTTCAGTTTTGGTTTTTTTTTTACTGTGAAGAAAAACTGAAGTGCACCTCCGTTGTAAATTCTGTGTGTAGCATTGCATCTTGTGTACGTAGACTGTTTCTGTTTAGTTTTGGAGGATTTTTTTTAGGGAAAGTTTTACATAAGCACAACTCTTGCTTTGTATCCTCGTTCTGATTTTAGGAGAACTGGTGTCTGTATTCCTCTGTTCTGAATACTTTGTTTCTCAGTGTATGTATATGTATATGTGTCATAGACTCATAGGGCGTATGCTTATTTGTGTAGCATTATCCCTTTGTTGCAAGAAAACTGTGTTAGAGACTTAGAGCATCTACAGCAGGATACATCAAATCCGACCACTCATACGCCAGCTGACGCGTCCGGACGCATCCACGTACAGTGACCGGTCACGCCTCAAATAATCTCTTCCATAACCGGATATCTCAACTAAGAAATCTCCAATCACATGCAACGTTAAATCTAATCTAAACGGAGCTTGTCCGGCTCCGCCGTGCCCATGTCCGACGGCCGGTTGCGCCCCTCGAAGTGTTTCTCCGGTCGCCGGCGAGGTAGTAGGACATGGGACACGCACCGGCTCATGGGACTTAAGGCGCCGCTGTCTCCCATGCCCTACTCTTCCATGTAAGAGTCCGAAAAAAAAGTAAGAGTCCGAAGCCTTGACGGTGCCGGTCGATGTGAGGTCGGTGATTGATCTGTCGTGGTTGGAGGCCACGTCCACCACGACGCGGCTACGGTGCCCGGGGTTGCAGGTCATCCGTTGAGGCACTAGAGAGTGCGACTCCGCCTCGCCGACATCTGCTGCAAGGGATGACGCGGCCTCCCGCGCCCTCTGCCTTGCACGGCGGGCACGCCGCGCCATACACTCAGCGGATGGGCCACCGATGGCCTTGTTGTCGGCACGCCAACGAAGGGGTTGCCCGTCCGCCATGGTGTTCGGACGCTAGACGGAGCGCACCGCCTCTGGCGAGGCAGCGACGACTTGCCTCGCGCCAGATCCACACACCATTTGGGCGAACACGATAGATTCGCGGCAGATCAAGTCTGACCGATGTCGAGCATTCTCCTCGCGGCCGCGACGGAGCGCAATGCAGACTGTCATCTCCTTTCGGGCCTGACTGGGATGCGGTCTCAGTACGCGGATCCGCTGCTGGAGGACTCGGATCCGTTGCCCGCCATGCCGGAGATCGCCGGACGGGAGCTTGAGTGGCGGAGTGGACTGGAGGGAAGTTGAGTGGCCAGGGTTTGGTCCGAAGAGCGGATGGGGACGATTATATGTGGGGTCCGGTGGGTCAGCTTCGATGTGGCGGACGCACCCGGTCGCACTTGGGCCTCCCAATATCCGCCCCAGATTTAGGCTGGATATGAGGGGTGCAGGTCAGCCCGGACGTTTGAGGCCACTTTGAGACGCCCGTCTGGGTCGCATATTTTTGACCGGTCACTACCCGGACAGGCGTTTGAGGGATTTTTGAGGCGTTCGACTGTAGATGCCCTTAGTGTTCTACTACATGTCAAAGAAGTACAATCCTTGAGCTGATTTTGAAATTTTCTTACTTGTTACTCCCTCCATAAAGAAATATAAGAGCGTTTAAACCCTGAATCCTAAACCATTCTAGTGATCTAAACACTCTTATATCTTCTATTCCTAAATAGCTACAACCCACTAGCTATTTTTTAAGACATGCAACTATGCCATATGAGCAAGTCATGCATGCAAGCACAAATTACATTGTTTTTTGCATTACCCTGTGCATGCTAGCACCACGTCATCGATTCATGCATGTTACTCGTAAGTTATTTTTGCATTAGATTTTCTATTGACAATATATGTGTTGGTTGCTTGCACTGCACTACCTATGTACTTCACATTTTTATAAGAAATGAATTCTTTTAACCTCAATTTTTTTTCTCTTTGTATACCCTTTGTATTTTATTTCCATTTCTAAGCTTACATTCACTTCTCATTAGGCTGGCCATAGTGGTGGTATCTTAGCTAGTATCATGCACTTGGAAATAGCAAACATGCTGATGTAGCAAAGAATTAAAGAAGAGAGAGAGTATTAGAGTAACATAGGTAGATACCGTATCATAATAAATGTTATGCTACTTTATGTCATGCATGGCAATAAATAAGATCATATATGATAGTACTCTATAATACTATGCACTATGAAGGTAGTATCATATGCATGATACTAGTATATGATACTCCCCACTATGAGTAGCCTTAGTTATAAATGTTTTTTAGCAACTTTTATGCATTCTTTTAGCAAGTTTCCCGCAGCAGCTTATTACTGCTGATTCCACTTCCTAAGAAAATCTCCCAATCCAGTTATCTTCTGTCTACTCCTCACATTTTCCTCTTGATGATGTGGTGCACAGTCCCGCATGTTTGTTAGATGTTCTCTGACTGATTAGTGTAATGCACTGCAAGAGCCCTTAGATTTTCAGTACTGCTCCTATGCTCCTCCTTGAACTGAACTGCACAGATCTTTGTAGCAGTGTTAATATTTCCATTGTGATCTTTTCTTTTCTCTGTCAATTTAATGCTCAAGAAAATAACAAAAAAAAATTAACTACAGACAAATACGCAACCCATCAACAGCTTCATACTCATTTCAGAAAGAAATAATCTATAAAAACACAACTCTGACACGACCGCAAGCAGAACTAAATTAGTCCAATCACCTGAGCGACTCATGCTCTCTTCAGCAAATTCAGGTCGTGCTAAATTTGCAAAATGCAGACATGACATGCAAAGCAAACAGGCCAATTTGCCACGGCATTAGGCCACGGCCCACCACCATCTACTAGATAGAGATACCGTTCACGGCCCACACACACTTCTAGACAGACTACTAGTAGATATTTTTTGTGGCGATGGAGACTCCAGTTCACTCCCACAATGGACTGATGTACGGTTGCTCCGCGCACGCCTCGCCGCCGTAGGACGGGTAAAAGGAGTAGTAGCTTCTCCCTTCGTCCCACTCCATGGCCATGCCGTCCGAGTACCACTCCCCCACGCAGTCGCCATTAAAGAAGCCAAAGCCAGCGCCCTCCATCTCCTCCGCCCAGTACCCCACGGCGTTGCCGTCGACGTACGGCCCCGGCGAGCACCCGCAGCCGTCGAAGCCAGACACTACGATGCCGTCGAGCCCGCAGTCCTCGCAGCCCGCCTCCTGGCGCGGGTGGATCGAGTTCAGCTCCTGTAGGCCATCGTCGACCCAGCCTTCACCGACGTCGTCGGCCGGGAAGCCGAGCTGGTGATGCTTGCCGCGCGCTGCCGCCGCCTCCTCCTCCTCCTCCTCGGCGGCGAGCGACGCGTCCAATAGCTCGACGAACAACTCAGAGCCGTCGACCTCCGGTACCTCCGTGACGCAGTGCTCCCGCTCCTGCTGCAGCTCCACGATGCACTCCATACTGAATATTGCTGGTTCCTTTGTGTGCAGAGGAGAGGAGAATGTTGTTCAGGTGTGTGTGGTGTGTTGATCATGGCAGGGTGGTGCGGTGCGGTGTGGTGTGATGATTTCAGTGGGAAGCGTTTTATAGCGCGAGGTGGGGTGGGACGTGCCAGCTGTGTGGGTGCCGAATTGATCGGCAGGATGGCATGCATGTGGACCGCACACCACTTGACGACATTGATGCATGGCTAGTGCTGCTTGCCGTGATCAAGGGTCGATTTGCTTCTAATGGGAGCGACCTAATTGTTTCGTGCATGCATGCGGCTTCGCCATGTTGCATTTGCACGTATTGTCACTCCAGCTTGAGAGCGCCGGGAGGCTTTCTTAGGCCTTGTAGGTGTTTAGGGGATACTTAGATAAATAAATCAGACATTTCTTAAGCACCGATGCTTATTTGTGCAGGATAGACGTTTAATTAGGTGTCTCTCCTGTAGAAATAAGGACCGATGCTTCGGAAAAATTCGGTTTGTTTTTTTAAGCATCTCCCTAAGCACCTACCATTGTACAAGGCCTTAGACCATGTACAACGGCAGGTGCTTGAGGAAAAAAACCCGGTTTTTTCTATAGACTGGATTCCACGAGTGCTTAGGAGGTGCATGAGGAAGAAACCGGGTTTTTTATTGGATTGCACAGGTGATTAGGAAGGCAGGCAGAAGCAAAGATTTGCTTCCGGTGCTAGCCGGTGCCTAGGAGAAATAACTGCTCCCTTCAACCCAGTGCCTTCATTGACAAAAAAAGAAAAAAGACAAAAGAAGAAGAAAAAAAGCCCAGCTAGCACCCCCGTAAAAAGCACTCTGCGTTGGGAGGCAACAAAATTTCTGAGACGCGGCGCATCTAGCACCGGTGGACAGGCACCTACGCTGCATAAAGCCTTGGGGTGTGTTCGGTTGAAACGAGGGAGAGGGATGGATTGAGATCGTCCATTTTCTAGTGTTCGGTTACAAATCTAACGTGTTGTCTCGGTCAACTATATCGAATATACCTCAAAGATTCTGGGCCCGCTAAAATTCGTCAGATGAAGCTGCCACCCTTTGCATGGATGGTCATGTGAAGAGGCTGTGGTTCTAGCCCGTGGTCTCGTCCCAAATGAATCATCTCTTACATACAGTCAAATACATGGCTTGACTGTTCTCAACCCAAAAAAATTGGAGGGTGAGAACCCATCCATACTTGGCTTCAACCAAACACACCCTCGGTTAGTTCTAATGACCATCAAAGCATACGTCTCTAGAAAGTATCGAATGGCGGAGCATGAAACTTAAATCTGATAGTAGAAGTTGTCGATAAGACACTTCCCATGTTTTGTGGTTTGTTAGACTTTTGATTTTTTTTTCCCTAAATCAACGCTAACAATCCCGTGCAAGGAAAAGAGGACGAGAAGATCGCAACTGAAAAATGACTATTTGGAAGTTGACTGAACCATAGATAGTCCTTATGTGTGTGTTGTCAGTGGAGTAGCGAGGTCTAGGCCACGCCCCGGGCCAACCTTCTTAGCTACAGTAATTATGGTTGCTACATTGACAGGTTGCTACAGTGACACTTATCTACAGTATACAAAGGACTTCCTAGCCACGCCCCAGGCCATGTCCCTTATTGCCTGGGGCCTGGCTACGCGTCTGTGCATTGTTTTCCTCTAACTCTGCGTGGTCTCGATGAAATGAAATCTGGGCAACCTCTAACCCTAAAAAGTTAGACAATCTTACTTTATAATGGTTGGGAACACACAAAAATGATGGTACAAAATATATGTATTTTCTCTGACTTGTCTTAGGTTAACTACTTGCAAAATACCGGGTTACAATATACCTTAAGAAGTTGAGTACCTCGGAAAACACAAGTGACACATCAGTGGATAATTATACAGCAAGGAGAAGAGAGGTGGCAGTCAGGAGAAGTATCATGAGGCGGCGGTGCATGGTTGAGGGTCTGGCAATGGGGATTACCCAGGCGGGTATTGGACTCCCATCCCTATCCCCGCCACAGCTTTCCCATGCCCGTCCCCGTCCCTGTACCCGTTTGCGGGGATAGAAATACTCCCATCCCCATCCCCGTCGGGGTTTTTATCCCCGTGGGGAAACCCATACACGCAATCAACAACAACCTTTGATAGCATTTCAGTAGAAAAAATTATCATTCTAGCACAATAAATAATATGTTGTGGCTAGGTTAGGATTTTATTAGAGCTTTTTTGGCCGAAGGGGTGGGATTGGTGCAAATTTGGGTGGGTAAGGGCGGGAATTGCATGGGTTTTACTAATTTTAGAGCCCGTGTGTAAGGGTTTCACGGGTAAGGCGGGTAACAAGCACGGGTAATGCTATCCCATCCCCATCCCCATCTTGCACGCTGGTAAGGTATTTGACCCACCAGCTTCCCCGTGGGCATTAAATCTGGCACATCCCCGTCCCCTAATAGAGTAATTACCCATGGGGATGCGGGTAACAGTTAACCATTGCCAGCTTGAGTTGAGGGGCATCCGTATTAGGACTGTTCCTTCGAAGGAGAAGGGCCCCCCTTGAATGAGAAGGGTTCAAGCGCTACGATGCGTCGATGAAGGGGCATCATCCTCGAGGCTTCTTATTGTGATTTCATTCTTGTAATCATCTGAACCATCAAAAATACCACCGTCTCTTTATTCAACGTTTGCAATAGATGCTAACTATTTTCCACAAGCTAATACCATCCACGCCTTGTTGGGTTTCACACTCTTACTTTCATAAAAAAATCTATAATCGAACCCCATACACTTGTGGTGTGTCATCGTCCAGGGCTATATCGCACAAGAGTCGTTGAGTTGTGTATAAATTACATGGTTGATCAAAAACATATAGAGGTGCCTGTTTTGTGCCACGCGTACAGGATCAATGGTAAAGGATATGGGTGTGAAAATGTGGATTTACATTTCTATAATTAAATACCCCAAAAAAACATACGACTATAGCAGAGCACACGTGGTGGTGTTGCAACATCTCACTATGGTGTGGCCTTACACTTAGATGCACATGATACTATTGAAAAAGGAGAATAAAAGAGGAAACAATTCCGCTCTTAAAAGAACACAACACGAAGTATGTTGTGTGGCTATAGATCTACTAGAACGAAAGGCCTCCCAGAAATGAAGAAGAAGAACGGTCAAAATGTTGTCAGAAGAACCAAAGAACTATATCATAACATTTCAAACTTGCAAACTCGATCGCTCATCATCTGTCGTTCAAATCGAATTTCTGATGCATCCCATTTGTAGTGCGGTGACCGTATCCGACAACGCTATACTCCCACATCCTCTTATCCACTCTCTAGTTGTCAACTAAAGATTTGAGTGTGTTAGTCCATCCGGGGGTTGGTTTTTATACGGAGAGATTTGGTATTTGGTGTAGGACCAACGTACACAAATCCACTTAAAATAAACAAAAACATGCGCAAGTCAATGCCTCTGAATCTCGTACTTAACTCACAATCGACCGGTGGTGTATTTCTTGCAGTAAGCACAAAGATTCAGCTTGTAGGTGGCGCACGTTACTAGCCATTAGTAACACATAAAGATTCAACTTGCAAGTGCAAGTTACCAGTCATCGACACGTGCATTGCATTTGCCAAAAAAAAATTAAAAAATGGTTAGAGTTTATTATAGATGAAAATTTGTAGGAATTTAAGATTTCAAAAAATCAACTGATGTCTTTATCTTTACCATTAAAGTTTAGTTAGTGCCCACGGTCTTCACACAATCACACCTCCCCTTCACCCCGCCTAGCCCCAACCAATAGATGCAACATTGCTTCACTGCTTTCCATGTGTCGCCCAACATAGCAACGGATGATTTACCATATGTTGTTTGTGATACGACACTCCATACCCTCATCTGCGTTAGAGCTAGCAATTAGTTGTCAATGAATCTCCCCATCGTTCAAACCAGATGATTTCACTCTCAATCTACTCTCAGGAAATCATTGCTCCAAATCATGGCCTCTCCTACCTCTCATCCAATACCACCCCACGCCGTCTTAATGTGTCGCTCCAAGCATCCAATCCACTCATGTTCATCGCCACTAGCCTACTAGCGACGATAGGCTGCCCGTCGGCAGTTCTCGGAGATTGATGCATAGGTAGATGAGCTCCTCCCCGCCCAATTGCAAATCTGAAACGGAATCTATAAATGGCATAGCTAAACCTCAATCAGGAATTTATGATCCCCGTAGCATCTATCAATAGCACGTATACATACACATCTGAGATCCATTTCCCAGACATACATTTTTTTTTTTACAAAAGGAGGAAAATCCTCGGCCTCTGCATCTGGACGATGCATGCAGTCACTTTATAAATTATTCACACAAGACCTTACAAAGTAATACAACAGTAAGACTAAAGCCACCGTCTAGACAACATCTATCGCTACCCCTATCCAGTTGATGAAGGGATGCTGATAGTCTGTGCCTAATACGAAACAGACCTCGCAGTCAAACCTAACATCTAAGACCTGAGGCCCCAACCAGGACGCCTGCCGGGTATGGGGCACCCACCGGTCCGGCGCGCACTCAGAGGCTGCCGCCGCCACCTGCCACCAATCCATCTTCAGAGTTGTACTGCTGCATCAACCTTGCCCAATCTAGCTGCCGTCGACGCCACCACGACGCCAGACAGCGTCACCCTCCTGCGCGAGTCCATCATTGCACATCAGACGTCTAATCTCCAGGGCGCCATGCCATCGAGATCTGTCACCTTCAATGTGTATGATGAAGCACCGCTCCAGCAAAGACGTCGCCCACTTGTCCCTCGAGCTCGCGTACACTTTCAAGAAAGACGCACCCAAGGGAGAAACGACGCAATTGCGCCGTCGTCTTCTGATCTATCGATCCAGGGTTTCCCCCGGAGGTAGTAGATAATAGTCTAGAACTTCTCCACGGCGATGCCTTCAAGAAGGGAACGACACCATAGAGCGGCGCCACCGCCGGCTTTGGCATCTAGCCAAGAGCAGGTTTTCACCTAGATCTGTTCGAAGAACTCCATCCGCTTCTTGTGCACGGACCGCCGCCTTCTCTGTCGAAGACTAGACCAAAAGGATCTAGCCGTCGCCGCCAGATCCATGCAGCCAGCACCGGGAGATGACGACAGTCTCCCTGTACCGGAGTTAGCACGAACCAAAGCAGATCGAGTCGGAGACGATGATGCCCCTGGAGCTCCGGCAGACCAGCGAGCCGCCGGCACCACCGCGTCCAGATCGCCGGCCACCCCCCGCGCCGTCCGGGTCAGAGAGGGAGCCGCCGACCGCGCATAGGGGCCACCGCCGCCTGCACACTCCGGAGCGCCGCCGCGAGCCCAGCGCTCGCCACCGCCTGCCGAGGGCCGCCGTCGCGCGCCCCGCGCCCCGCCACCGCTCGCCGAGGCCTGCCGCCTCGTGCCCGACCGCGAGCGCCGTAGGACACCGCCGCCAACCGCCTAGATCCGCCACCCGCGGAGGAAGGGGAGCCGGGAGAGGGAGTCCGCCCATTGCCGCCGTCTGCCACACAGGTTTCACCCGACGGCGTCACCCGGCGGCGACGCGGGGAGGGGAGGAGGAGAGGGCGGCGGTGGCGCCTAGGGTTGGAGAGCCCCCGAGTCGCCCAGGGCGGGTGCGACGCGAGGGTCGGAGGGGGAAACCATTGGGGAGGCTATCTTCCCAGACATACATACTAGAGGAAAGTTGTAATTAGTGTTTCTTTTCTCTATACCAATATATGTGGGATATGTGACATGTTGTGCTCAAGCAAATGGTCTGCGACAGAGTCTCCATCGACTAAGGGCCTCTTTGATTCACATGATTGCAAAAACACTCGAATAGGAAAAAGACAGGAAAACTATAGGATTGCAGGTGTAAAACAGATTATTGAAAAACAGTGAAAAAGTAGAGGAATGTGAAACAAATGGAACGTTTGAAATGCAGGAACTGAAATCGATGGAATGCATTATTTAGTAGAGAAACCATGCACCACTCCAAACTAGGCTAGACACAAGCCATGCACCGAACTCACACATGCTCTGTACTTGCACGGGCCTTTTCACTGGAACGCGCTCACGGAAAGCATTGGTTGAGTCATGAGAGGGATTTGGTATGCAACCCTGTCTCTCTTGCCTCGGTCTTTGTGTAAAAAAGAGGTATGACTCAATGTTTCTGTTAAATTGTGATCTAAATTCTACCGTATTGGATTAGACGTAGTACATACGGTGTGGGCCTTTGCGTTGGTACCGACGCGTACGAGTACAACTCGTTTACTTGTCCTCCAAGGACTCTCATGTATTGCCCTCATATATACCCCATGTAGTCGCACCTAAGACGGTTAGTCGTCTCGTGCTTATAATACTCCTCCTCATAGTGCATTGCGCCTTCGTGCGTCCGTGGTTTTCTCCCGCAAGGGTTTCCACATAAAAATCCGTGTGCTCTCGTGTCTCGTTTATTTTCATTTTATCTAACAAGTGGTATCAGAGCTGAGGTTCATAGAAACGAGATTTGAGGAGAGGATTAGGGTTCTTGCGCCCTGCAGGCGTCTCTGCGATCCGTAGAATCCGATAACAGATCGCTGCAGCAGCCGCCGTCGAAACCGAGACCGACAGGAAATCGATCTGCGCTGCTGTGCCGCCCTACAAAGCCGTGCGCTGTTGGAGCCGCTCGTCCGATCCGCCGAGCCGCGCGTCGCTGCACGTGCAAGCCTCAAGTCCCGAGGCATCAGGGAAGATTTCAGCGCTGCTCCTTCACGTGGATCAGACGAAGGCTACTGCTACTACTAGCATCCACCGGTTCAAGTCAAGTACTACTTCAACTAGTACTCCAACACGTGAAGGCTGAACCAATTTGCTAGTGCTTTTTTCAACTACTACGTCCACTTGAAGCTACCAGGTGCTACTGTTCCTAGTTTTGTTTGATCCGCATATAAAATCCTGTTAGGAATTTTTCTACTTCGGCTTGTACTACTTTGTGAACACAGATTTAATCTACTCATGGCATTCATGAAGTACGATGTTCCACTGCTGGATCGTGACACAAGGTTTACCCTATAACAAGTCAAGATGCGGGCGTTGTTGGCACAGGCCGACTATGATGAAGCACTGGATAGTTTTGGGAAGAATCGGATTCAAGACTGGACTGATGCGGAGAAAAGAATAGATCGTAAGGCTTTGTCACAAATTCAACTCCATTTGCATAATAATATTTTGCAGAAAGTTTTGAGCGAGAAAACTGCCGCCGCTCAATGGATAAAGCTGGAAGGGATTTGCATGACTAAAGATCTCACCAGCAAGATGCATTTGAAGCAAAAATTATTCCTGCATAGGTTACCAGAGGGAGGTAATGTTTTGAATCATATTTTAGAATTTAAAGAGATCATATCCGATCTAGCTGCAATGAAGGTTAAGTATGAAGAGGAAGATACTGCTTTAATGCTACTTTGTTCACTGCCAAATTCTTATACCAATTTTAGAGACACCATATTATACAGTCGTGATACTCTCACACTTAATGAAGTTTATGAAGCTTTGAACTCTAAGGAGAAGATGAAATTAATGGTGCCTCATGATGGTTCGAGTTCATCCCAAGCCGAGGGATTATCTGTTCATGGCAGGACAAAGGAGAAGAACTCCAATAATGGAAACAGAGGCAAAAGTAAGAACGGCCATAGGGGCCGGTCGCAATCCAGAGACAAGAAATATTGCAGATATTGCAAGAGAGACGGGCATGACATCTCTGAGTGTTTCAAGTTGCAGAATAAAGAAAAGAGGAAATGTAACAAACAAGGTAAAAATTCTGCTAATGTTGCTCGTGATGATAGTTCCGATGATGCTCTTGTCATTATTGCTGGATGTGCTGAGACCAATGATGAGTGGGTACTTGACACTGCATGCACTTTTCATATGTGTCCACATAGAGATTGGTTTACTACTTTTGATTTTACTACTGCTGCTGGTTCCGTTTTGGGTTTTGATAATTCACCATGCAAGATTGAAGGCATAGGTTCCGTTCGAATTAAGATGTTTGATGGCACAATCAGAACTTTGACAGATGTTCGGTATATTCCGAAGATGAAGAGAAATCTTATTTCTATGAGTGCCCTTGATGCGAAGGGGTACAAGTATTCAGGTGGAGATAGCGTTTTGAAAGTCACCAAAGGTTCCCTTATTGTGATGAAAGGTGACTTAAGTTCGACCAATGGTCTTTATTACCTTCGAGGTTCTACCGTTTCAGGTAATGCTACTCCAGTTATTTCAAAGAATTCTGATTGTGATGCTGCTAACCTTTGGCATATGCGTCTTGGACATATGAGTGAACTTGGTTTGGCAGAGTTAAATAAGGGAGGTCTTCTTGATGGATATGAACCTGGTAAATTGAAATTTTGTGAGCATTGTATATTCGGCAAGCACAAGAGGGTGAAATTCAACACTTCGACTCATACAACTGAATGTATTCTTGATTATGTGCATTCTGATTTATGGGGACCATCTCGCAGAAAGTCACTAGGTGGTGCTAGTTACATGCTGACAATTATTGATGATTATTCGAGAAAAGTTTGGCCTTATTTCTTGAAGCATAAATATGAAGCATTCTCAACATTTAAGGAGTGGAAGATTATGATTGAGAGGCAAACTGAAAGGAAGGTAAAAATACTTCGCACTGATAATGGTATGGAATTCTGTTCTAAGCAATTTAAGAATTATTGCAAGTCTGAAGGCATTGTCAGACACTACACCGTTCCTTATACTCCTCAACAAAACAGTGTTGCTGAGCGTATGAACAGGACCATTATTTCCAGAGCCCGTTGCATGTTGTCCAATGCAGGTTTGCATAGGTGTTTTTGCGCTGAGGCCGCTTCCACTGCTTGTTATCTCATTAACCGTTCACCATCTATTGCTCTTAATAAGAAAACTCCAATTGAGGTATGGTCTGGTTCACCTGCTGATTATTCACAGTTGAGAGTTTTTGGTTGCACTGCTTATGCTCATGTTGATAATGGAAAGTTGGAGCCTAGGGCTGTTAAGTGCATCTTTCTTGGTTATAAGTCTGGTGTTAAAGGTTTTAAACTGTGGAATCCTGAAACCCAGAAGGTGGTTATTAGCAGAAATGTTATCTTTAATGAATCTGCTATGTTACATGATGTTTCATCTACTAATGTTCCCGTTGAGAGTGAACAGCAGCCTATTGTTCTGGAGCCTACTGTTCAGGTGGAGCATGTTATTGATTCAGGTGATACATCTGGTAATGAAAATGTTGATCACATGATGAACCCATCGTTGATGATGAACATGTCACTTCTTCTCCAAATCAGCCTATTGTTCCACCCAGTTGGAATCTCGCACGTGACAGAGTTAGGCGGGGTATTAATAAACCTGACAGGTTAATTGAAGAGTGCAATATTGTTTCTTTTGCTTTATCTGTTGCAGAGGAAATTGAAGGTAATTCTGAGCCTTCTTCATATTCCGAGGCTATTATTTCTGGTGATAGTAATAAGTGGATGACCGCTATGCATGATGAGATGGAATCACTTGAAAAGAATGGCACTTGGGATTTAGTAAAATTACCTAGAGAGAAGAAACCTATTCGTTGCAAGTGGGTTTTCAAGAGGAAAGAAGGTGTTTCTCCTAATGATGAGACAAGATATAAAGCAAGGTTAGTTGCTAAAGGTTATAGCCAGATTCCTGGTATTGACTATAACGAAGTCTTTCTCCTGTTGTGAAGCATAGCTCTATTCGCACTTTACTTAGTATTGTTGCCATGAATGATTTTGAGCTTGAGCAATTGGATGTTAAAACTGCATTCTTACATGGAGAATTAGAAGAGCATATTTACATGGAACAACCAGAAGGTTTTGTTATTCCTGGAAAAGAAAAGCTTGTCTGTAAGTTAAAGAAACCTCTTTATGGATTGAAGCAATCCCCTAGACAGTGGTACAAGAGATTTGACACTTTTATGCTCTCTCAAGGTTTCAAAAGGTCTAATTATGATAGTTGTGTTTATTTGAAAACTGCCAATGGTTCAACTATTTATTTGCTCCTTTATGTTGATGATATGCTAATTGCTGCAAAGAGTATGTCAGAGATTAATGAACTAAAGAAGCAATTGAGTAATGAATTTGAGATGAAGGATTTGGGTGCAGCAAAGAAAATACTTGGCATGGAAATATCCAGAGATAGACCGTCTGGAAATGTATATCTAAGTCAGAAGGCATATATTGATAAAGTTCTTCGTCGTTTTAATATGCATAATGCCAAGCCGGTGAGTACTCCATTAGCTGCACACTTCAAATTATCATCAGCCTTATGTCCTAAGTCAGATGCAGATATTGAGTACATGTCTAGAGTTCCCTATTCGAGTGCAGTTGGTTCACTTATGTATGCAATGGTTTGTTCTTGTCCGGATTTATCATATGCATTGAGTGTTGTCAGTAGATACATGGCTAATCCTGAAAAAGAGCATTGGAAAGCAGCTCAGTGGATTTTCAGATACCTGCGAGGTACTTCTAATGCTTATTTACAGTTTGGGAAAACTGGAGATGGACTTGTTGGTTTTGTTGATTTTGATTTTGCTGGTGATTTGTGTAACACCCCCAGTGGTTAGCTATAGTAATCCCCTTTTGATAATGCCATGTCATCATGATCAACAGTGCTTAAACATCATTTGGATCCTATCTCTTTTCAATTCAAATTCAAATAGAAATTCAAACTAAAAATACAAATAAAAGTTGTTCAAATTTGATAACTAAAATGTTCATAATATTGTAAATATTCCAGAGACAATTCTAAAATTATAACCAACATTCACTAAATTAATTAATTGACTCTAACAGCAACAAAACAGAGATATTTAATCCATATTCATTTATTTAAATCCAAATAAAATTCATTTGCCATCAAATCATTTTCTAGCAGTGACTAATTTTGCACTGTTAATATTTGGACCAGTCACATATTTTACAAAAACCATTTGCAATATAAACAAAAGACAAAACAACAACAAAAAAACCAGAGAAAAGAAAAAAGAAAAGAAAGGAAAAGGAAAAAGGGCCCGAGTGGCTGGGCTCTAGTCAAACAGCCGGCCCGGCCCACTCCCCACCTCGTCTCCCTCCCCTGTTCACCGCCCGCGCCACTATCGCCGCGCCCTGGCCCCCCTGCTCGCTGGCTCGACAGCGCGTCGCCTCACCTGCGTGGGGGATAAGGTCGAGGCCCCGCGACCCCCTGGCATCTCCCTCGCTCATTTTTCCCCTCTCCTTCCTCCCTGCCTCCTCCCTCCGAGCGCCGCAATGGCCTCGGCCTTCTGATACGCGCGGCCACCGTCGCCCCTACGCCTCGCAGCAGTGCCAGATCGCCCCGCCGTCGCTCGCTGCTTCGCCAGCTGCCTCGAACCGGAGCTGGAATCCCCTGCCTCGTCGCGCACGAGCTCGTCTTCAAGCTTCGGGCGCCGGTGATCGCCGTCACGATTTGCCGCCGTCGCGCTACCCCGAGCCCACCTTTGCACGCCTACAGGACCGCCGTGAGCACCCCGTCCTCCTCCCTCTCTCTCTCTGCGCTATTCCTTGGTGCCGTAGCCGCCCCCATCGTACGGAGCCCTCCGCCGCGGAGCACGTCGCCGGCGTCGGTCCGGCGACCATTTGGTCGCGCGCTGCTGCTCATCGGCCTCGCCGCCCCGCGTATACCGCGCCTAGCCGCTTATTTCGCCCGCGCGCGCACCGTAGCGCCGAACCCAAACGCCACCCGAAGCAGCCGCCGCCGCCTGCCGTCGTCGCCGATTCCGGCTGCCTCAGTCACCGAGACCACCACCAGTGGACGCGGCTCGAAACGCCCGTTCCAGAGAGCCCGACCCCGCGCAAAATGGTGCGCCATAGGAGAAACCCGAGCTCGCCAGAGTTCCACCACCGCTCGGGGCTCGCCGGAGAGCTCCGGCGGCCGGCGCTGACCTGGCCCCGGTGGGCCCCACCCCTGTGCCACTGACCGATGGGCCCGGGGCCCCCTGTTGACCAAATGACCAAGTCAACTGTGCTGACTGGGCAGGCCCCAGTCAATGACATGCGGGCCCCATCCCTTTAAACGTTTTAAAAATAAATAGATAAAATGTTAATTAATTAATTAACTTAATCAATCACTGACAGTGCGGGCCCACTAGCTAATTAGGTTATTTAGTTAGTTTTAACTCTGTTTATTTAACTGAGACACTGACATGTGGGTCCCACTGGACCCACCTGTCAGGTTTGACTCTGGTCAGCCAGAGTTGACTGCTGACGTCACTTCTACGTCATGCTGATGTCACCTAACACTATTCTTGATAATTCGAATTTAAATAAATAAATTCATAAAACCAATAAAACTTTAAAAAATTATATAAAATAAACCGTAACTCCGATGAAAGAGTTTTATATATGAAAGTTTCTCAGAACGACAAGACGAATCCAACCGGGCCATCTGTTTCCGTGTTGGGACCCTCTACGGAGGTGAACCCACCACTTTTAGCCTGTTTCCGGTAGATGAATAGTGCTTATACACCGGTTAATGATTCCAACTTAAATCCTAAATCAACTAATATGATTTAGATATGTCTTTAGGCAACCCTGCACTGCACGTTAGCATAGCCTGCTCTGTGTTGCATATGTTTGCCGTGTATTTATTTGTTTCCTCCCCCTCTTCTCTCTCGGTAGACCCCGTTACAGACGCAGTTCCCGAGGCCGACGCAGCTCAGGAGCCCGACGACACGGTTGACGACCTTGCCTTTGCCGCCGAGCAACCAGGCAAGCACCCCCCCTTTGAGCATACCGATATCGCCTATTCTTTCTCTCTCATGCTTGCATTAGAATTGCTGCCGCTACTACATTACCTATTCTGATGCATAACATGTTTATTGTAACCTGCTATTGAAACCTTACCTGCTTATCCTAAACTGTCTAGTATAGGCTGGGTAGAGACCTATCAGTGACCCCACTTGTCCCGATTGCCCCGCTGGATCATCAGAAAACTCGATGACCAGGCCCCAGCACCGCACATCACCCCCTTAGTTGTAACGACACTGCAGCGTTACTATCGAGTGCCGAGGGTGATACCTCGTGTAGCACTTCTGATGTTAACTCTGTAGAGTAGCTATTCGGTCGTGATCATCGAGGGTGATTCCTCCTTCCCCACTTCCGATAACGACGCTGTCGTGCAACACATCAAGTGTGAACCCATCGAGGGTGATTCCTCCCAGTTCACCTTGACGGATACATCAAGTAGGAATCCAACGAGGGTGATACCTCGGATTCCCTTGATGTTATGGACACACTGATAATTGGACTTTACACTGTTACTTGGAAGGCGGGTCGACCCTGAGGGGTACCCGCGTGTGATGTGAAGACAGGTTGACCTGGATGGTGCCCGAGTGAGAATACGAGGCGTGGCCGGGCATTCTTGGCCCTTGCCGCAAGTCCTCGAGACGGGGCAACAGGGTCACATCGATCGTGAGTCTCTGCTCGTTACCGCACCCCCAAGGTACTAAAGATTTGGATATTTGATTCGAGTGGGCCTTTGGCCCGATAGCACTAACCATCACGTGGGAAAAGTTATGGGCACTCTGCATCGTATGCATCAGCCGAAAGCTCTGTCAGACGTCCAGTTCAGCATTGCGACCGGGACGGACCGGCGCCCCCCTGGTGCCTGGCTTCCCCCTGCACGCAACGACTCAGAGTGCACAGGGCGATGGCCCAAGACCTCTGAGCGCTTAGGATGTAGACCGACGAGGACCTCTCTGCTGAGCTCTAGGTAGGGTTGCGGTGTGTCGTTTGGCCGAGACCGGGCATGACCCAGAAAAGTGTGTCCGGCCGGAGTTAAGCGAGCGTGGTGGGTAAGTTGGTGCACCCCTGCAGAGAAGAACTAATCTATGCATAGCCGGATCCTCGGTAACGGACACTCGGAGTTGTATCCCGATCGATACAACTAGAATTGGATACTATGGCTCTGTGATTGCTTCTCGCAGGGAGTCGAGAAGGGATCTCTGGACAAGGTTGATGACAGTATGGCTCTGGGATTGTTTTCTAGCAAGGAGTCGAGAAAGGATCTCTGGGTGAGGTTGAGACTTAATGATACTACTACTTTTTGCTGTACTAATCTACACTCTTCTAATGCTGCAAGAACTCTGAAGATGCTAGTCTTCGATAGGACTAGGCCTTCTCTCTATTCTGGCATTTCTGCAGCCCAGTCCACATATACAGCCTACCCTTGATAATGTTGCATATGTAGTGTAGATCTTTGTTTGCTGAGTACTTCGGATGAGTACTCACGGTTGCTTTGCTTTCTTTTTTCTCCATATCCTTTTGTTGCAACCAGATGACGGAGCCCCGGATACAGCTGCCCCCGCCGACGATCGCTGCTACTACCCCGAGGGTGGATACTTCTACAAGCTTGCCGACGACCAGGAGTAGGTTCGGAGGGTCCCAGGCAGGAGGCCTGCGCCTTTCGATCGTAGTGTTTTCTTTTGCCCTGCCTTCTAAGGGCCTATCTGTGTTTTCTTTTATATCTGTACTCAGATATCTGATGCTTCCGCTGACGCTTGTATGCGAGCTTATGTATTCGAGCCCTCGAGGCCCCTGGCTTGTAATATAAAGCTTGTATGACTTTATTTATGTTTTAGAGTTGTGTTGTGATATCTTCCCGTGAGTCCTTAGGCTTGATCGTGTGCATTTGCGTGTATGATTAGTGCACGATTGAGCCGGGGGCGTCACAATTTGGATAAGAGAAGATCACTCACAAGTTATGTTTTCACCATTGGTGGTTGTGCTGTGAGTTGGAGAGCAACTTTGCAGTCTATTGTGGCTTGTTCCACTACTGATGCCGAGTATATGGCTATTTCTGAGGCATGCAAAGAAGCTACTGGTTGAGAGGTTTGTACACTGAGCTTTGTGGAGATTCATCTTGTCCTACCGTATTTAGTGACAGTCAAAGTGCTATATACCTTACAAAGAATCCAATGTATCATGAGAGAACAAAGCACATTGACGTCAGATATCACTATATTCGAGATGTTATTGCTGAAGGCAATTTGAAGGTATGCAAGATAAGTACTCATGATAATCCTGCTGACATGATGACAAAGCCAGTTCCTACCAATAAGTTTGAGCTTTGCTCAGACTTAGTTGGTATTTCTCACTAGTCATATGGACTTTGACGCACAAGGTGTTTATGCTGATTTGGATGGAGTTATTTATTTTCTTCGACTACTGGAGGGAATTTGGCTCAAGGTGGAGATTGTTAAATTGTGATCCAAATTCTACCGTATTTGACTAGACGTAGTACATACGGTGTGGGCCTTTGCGTTGGTACCGACGCGTACGAGTACAACTCGTTTACTTGTCCTCCAAGGACTCTCATGTATTGCCCTCATATATACCCCATGTAGTCGCACCTAAGACGGTCTGTCGTCTCGTGCTTGTAATACTCCTCCTCATAGTGCATTGCGTCTTCGTGCGTCTGTGGTTTTCTCCCGCAAGGGTTTCCACGTAAAAATCCGTGTGCTCTCGTGTCTCGTTTATTCTCGTTTTATCTAACAGTTTCACTTCCTGCAAAATCATAGGAAACCAACAGTGTTCATCTGGTTCGCAACGGTATTCCTCCGGACTGGTTCCTATAAATCAAACGGCGCTACAGTAGTAAATCCTATGGAATGAGCATTCCTGCGTTTTTTCTATGAAAAATCCTTCAAATCAAAGGAGGCCTAAGTTGTTGCGCTTCCCGTGCAGACATGGGGCTGACCGACTGACTACGTCGCCTACTAGCTCCAACGGGTCGGCCTGTTCACCATTGATGATCGGTGTGGCAGCTTAGCTGGCCGGCCAGGTTCAGCCGCCCGAGACGCTGCAAGAGAGCTCGGTCCACATCGATTCCACAGTTTGCAGCTGTACTAGAGTTCTAGAAAGCATGACCCTGATTGATCCGGTGCAAAGGGTTTTTTTTCTTTTTTTTTTAGGGGTACCCGGTGCAAAGGTGAAACACGAGGAGCCAGTGTCCTCTGCTCCTGGGCTGCTCAACCCAGCAGCAGCCGCCGTGCCATGGTAGATCCCGGTATAGTGAAGGTCCGTTGGTCCGTACTGTTTCTGCTGGTACCACAGTAGAGTGGCTAGTGGCTAGCGCTGGAGTAGATAGCACCGTAGAGTGTAGACACGAGCCTACCGGTGTAGTACGTACATGTCGTCTACCACGTGGGACTGGTGCCTAAATCTACACAGAGTGGATAAACCTTTTAGGTTCGGCTTGATTTTTCTGGTGAAGCACATGCGTTCATTCATTTTTCTTTGGCCAATCGTTCCAGAAACCAAAACTGCCAACAAAATTCGCCCACTCTAGCGTGCATACCTTGGTTAGAGTTAGAGTTAGTTTCTAACTCTAGACTAATCCTGAACTAACTCTAATGAAGATGATGTTTAGATCACAGGGTTAGAATGACAATAAATGCATTTTTTTCCCACTTTCTAGCCGGATTTGGTGTGGCCGGCTATTGTGTGGCCTCTGTCCGCTCACCGAAGTCCCCGTCGATGACCCGCGACCGGCTGCCGCCGACAAGGAGCCACCGAAGTTCAGTTGCCGGGCTAAGGGGGCAACGGATTCGCCCGGATCGCGCCCAGGGAGGAGCTCGTCATCGTCACTCTGGAGGAAAGCTCCGTAGAGCCCAAGCCCCGGGAAACCCTCCGACGCCGGTGCTTGCGAGTTGAGGTCGAGACTGGCCTGGGTAGCGGGGCCGCTTGCCGACGGCTGCGAACCCCACACATCAAAGCCGTCTCCGTCCATCGCAGGGTTGACGACTAGTTTGTTTAATTTTAAAATTGTCAGCAAACTGAATTTGTCAATATCTATACCTAATAATAAAGCAAATTGGGTTTCTGGTCGTCCGTCATAAATTTACCCTTAAAGTTGGCTAGAATTTACCCACCAATGCCACCATTAGTTGCAAAAACGATTCCTTTTTTTTCACAAGTCGCCGTCCGTGCTATAGTTCATTTAAAAGAATCTGCTAATACAAACATAAGCACACGAGTGGTGCAGTGGCTAGAGCCTCCAGCTTCTTGGTGGGAGACGCGAGTTCGACTCCACACTCTCCACCCCCTTTTTCTTCTTTTTAAAAAATTCATAACTTTCAAGCCCTAGCTCCAAATATAACATGTTATATATAAAAATCCCTTAAAAATGTGTAGTTTTAAATATGCTAATTTTTTCTTCTTTTTAAAAAATTCATAACTTTCAAGCCCTAGCTCCAAATATACTGGTTCTATATTGAAAATCCCTTTTAAAAATGTTGTAGATTTTAAATATGCTATTATTTTTCATGTTAATCATTTCTAAAATTCTGTTTAGGATGCAACCTTAATTAAATATCTTCTTTATATTGTTTTTCATAACTTTCAAGCCCTAGCTCCAAATATAACACTGTTTATATGAAAATCCCTTTAAAAAATGGGTAGATTTTAAATATGCTATTATTTTTCATGTTAATCATTTCTAAAATTCTGTTTAGGATGCAACCTTAATTAAATTCTTCTTTATATATGTTTTCATAACTTTCAAGCCCTAGCTCCAAATATAACATGTTATATATAAAATCCCTTAAAAATGTGTATGTTTTTATATAGCTAATTTTTTCTTCTTTTTTAAAAATTCATAACTTTCAAGCCCTAGCTCCAAATATAACATGTTATATATGAAATCCATATTTTTGTTGTTTTATTGTTTTTTTTCATGTTTCTTCTAAATTCGTTTGGTGCCCCTTTTATTTTCTTTTAATAATACATGAATTATTCTCTTTCCCCTGCTCCATTTTTATATTTCCCTTAAAAATGTGTAGTTTTATAATTGCTAATTTTTTCTTCTTTTTAAAAATTCATAACTTTCAAGCCCTAGCTCCAAATATAACATGTTATATATGAAATCCCTTTAAAAAATTTTTAGATTTTAAATATGCTATTATTTTTCATGTTAATCATTTCTAAAATTCTGTTTAGGATGCAACCTTAATTAAATATCTTCTTTATATGAGATGTTTTGAAATTGTCTATATATATGTTTTCTACCCTCTTCTAATTTAATAGATATGGCAATTTAATGAATGTGAATGCTATTTAGTTGGTAGGAATCACATCACACATTCTCAACCATAATTAACTTTGATGAATGTGATGGCATAAAATGTCCATTTTCATTGTCAATGATAATTGGTTGTCCGTTCATTTATGAGAATTTGGTGGATTCATCTGCCCAACATGTGACAAGTAGCAGCTGATGGGTGGCATTGGGTTTTCGGTGCGTTGACGACCTTCTGGAACACCGAGGCTACACCCGCGGGTTCTTGGTTTCGTCCCGCCATTAGATGATTTTTTTCTGTCACGTACGGCTGTTCTTTTACGATCGCTCGGCCTTTCACGTCGTTTGGACTTGGGCTGATTTTGGTTACATCGGCCCATATGTCTCCAGCCAACCAGCCGCATTGTCATATTTCGCTTTTTTTTCGTCCGCTCCCTGCATATGGGCCAAGCTCTGATTTTTTTTCAGCCCATTGGAGAGCAGCGAGCAGGGAAAAAAATAGCCTGTGTGAGGTTCGAACTCACGACCTCCCCTGCCGCAACACATGCTACAACCAACACAGCTAGAATGCGCCTGTGTCATGAAACATGATTCTTTTTCTAAAAGTTCCACCTCAATATTTAGGTACAAACCCTATCAATTTATACAGGTTTGCAAGTTTCCTCTTTTTCTTTTTTCTTTTTTTTTTGCGAGGAGGTTTGCAAGTTTCCTCAAATATCAGCAAACCATCAAACCATCTCAAAAATGGAGAAAAGAGGGAGCGACGCGCCAAGAAGAGTTGATAAAGGTTGTACGCATGGCATTGCTGATTGGCTCTAATTAAATGTCGTAATGCATGTTTTTTTTGCTAGATTATATACGCCCTGTTGCAACGCACGGGCCATTTTGCTAGTAGTACAAAAGAAATTACAACTAAACTGAATTTATAAAGACAATAATGTGCAAGTTTCATCAGCTATATACTCTGTAACTAATTTTGCTTTCTAGTTGGTGGGGGAGGCTCGTACCAAACTCCCGAGGCGTACCAGAGGCGGGGTACGGCGGCGTAGCAGAGGCAGCGGGCGGCGCCGGGGAGCGCTGCCGCGCGGTGGGGGAATGCGACCCGGACGCTTGGTCGCAGCTGCAGGCGGGGGA